>JAUYWG010000013.1:713184-725199 GCA_034779775.1 Enteromius afrohamiltoni
AACAACAGGGGCTTAAAACTGCCTGGGCCGTGAAACTGCCTGAGGGCCGTAGATCTGCCTTGCTCCAAGTCTGCAGCCTCCCCATATAGGAGAAATTTAAAAAGACGGTTATTTTTTGGTGAATCATAAACACATGAATTAGTTGAAGTGCGTCTTCAATTTAGGCCAATCACATACTTGTCAATATAGAGACAAACAACGGAGTAAAACGAGTAAACACTGGCAGTGCTTTTACAAAATGGAAGAATTTAAAGGAATGTTTGGGTTTTCATACAAGACAGGTAAGCTAGACTCTTTTTTTACCCCATATGTTAGCCCTTCAGTTTTAAAGACTACGAGGCGTAAAAGCGTTATGTGTTTAATATGCTTACTTTTTGTATTTTTCTAACGTTAGTTCTGCTAAATGACGCCAGTAGCGCAGAAACTACATAGCCTACTTTATGTTTAATAAAATATATTTCTTTTTGTGGGGGAAAATGTAACTTTATTTAAGCCTTTAGTCATTTAACAGCCATTTTTTGTAAATGAGCTTCGCTTGTGTAAAATACCTTTTGGCACTAAGTGGCTCTGTGGTAAGTCCCAGTGGTAGCTTTGGCAGTGTTAGAGAAGTTGATTTCCTGTCAGCGCTGTTCTCAGCAGATGCCTGGCTGAGAGGGCACAGGCAGTGGGAACAACACTCCATCTCTACTGCCATGGCACTGGGCACTGTCTGCCACCACTGCCCCCTGCCCACTTCAATCAATCACTCAGCCATTTGAAATCATACCCCTTTGTTTTATCTGGCCCACCATCTTGAAGTCAACACACTTCTGTCCTAGACCCCAGCTTCATTGTCCTCTGCTCAATGCGTAGATATAACAGACACTTCCATTGGCAAGAAGTTTGCGATAATGATTTCTGTGTTAACTAAAGCGGTACCATAGAACTTAGTCAGAATAGAGGATGTATTTAATTGTACAAAATTAAGGTTATATGGCATTGTTTCTATAACGATTTTCACAACAAAGCTATGGAGGAAGCATTTATGTTCCTTCAAAAGAACCTATCAGTAAAAGGTTTTTAAAAGAAAAACATTTTTTTCTTAGTATGATAAAGAATGAGAAAGCTGACTTTATTATAGTCCACAGAATTTTATGCAGTACAATAATGGATTGTAAAAGGTATTTCTTGGAAACAAAAACTGACAAAGAACCATTCAAGTACTTTTATTTTTAAAGGGATAGTTCACCCAAAAAATCTGTCATTGATTCTGTTATAGAAAACAAATTCAGATATTTTTGAGCTCTCTGACTTTAAGGGTAAAGGTATTACTGTTGTCAAGGCATAGGAACACAGTAGTAAAACAAACCCTCATGTCGTTCCAAACCCATAAGACCTTTGTCATCTTCGGTGCAAAAATTAAGATATTTTTGATGATATCAGAGAGCCATCTGACCCTCCATAGACAGCAACACAACTGAAGTGATCCCAGATCCAGAAACGTAGCAAAAACATTGGTAAAACAGTCCATGTGACATCAGTGGCTCGACCTCTTTTGCGATGCTACGAGAATACTTTTTTGTGCAAATAAACCATGTTTTTTAACAAACAACGCATTAACTCATTTTAGACTGCACCCCATAAAATAATCAAGTCTAGAGAAAAACAAACAAACAGTCAACTAGTCGTTTAAATCAGTGCAATAGTAGAATGGACTCTATTTTACAACAATGCCATCAATTCATCAACTTTATACTAGCATATTTCACATAATGAAAGAAAATTTTGACATGAAGTAAAGCCCCGTTCACACAAAGCACGATAACTGTAAAGATAACAATGAAGGTATAGTTCTAAAAATAGTTTTTAATATTGATGAATAGCAGAGTCGATTAAGGCACAAGGAAAGAATATCATTGGAATCAATTTCAGAATGATTCTTTTTAAATGAGAATATCCAGGCTGTACTACTGCTGTCAGCGATATGAGTATTTGAAATTAACATGTTTTCTTAATGCCTGTTGAACATAACAGAGACATTTTATGGTTATTACAATGCATTTCTTACATACAGTTTCTTTAACAGTTATGGTTCTTGGTGTAAACGCGTCTTTAGCCTAGTTTTTGTGTCTTTTTACTAATTTAGTTCAGTCTAAACAATTGTCCTTCCAATATAACATCAATGACACAGTTACTATTTTGTTTGAGGTGACAAGGATTGAATGTAGATGTAGATCTATCAATAAACCTCCAACTGAGTGAATTCACATCATGATCAATACAAGAAATGGACTATTAGGACTATTACCAAGAAATGGATTATTATATTTAAGGTGAAAAACAAGGATTTTCTTTTAAGTCAACACTAGCACTTTATGCTCTCATCATTCAGGAACACAATAATGTTTCAGCGGTCTCGTTCACAAATGTGCAAAACACTTACAGTGCATTTCTCTCTATTAATGCACAATGCTCATGACAGATCCTTTAGATGTTAGAGTGGGATGATACCACATCTGATGCTCTTTCAATGGACCTGAAAGACGGATGAGAGGTGCTTGTTTGAACAAAAGTCCACTTGAGAGAATTTCCTGTTTTGCAGAGCCGCCCGCTCAAAAGCCTCCATTAAAAGCAGCAAATATGTATCAGTTGTTTGGTTGAATGGCACGATTTATTAGCTTATCTGGAGCATCAGAACAGAGAGAGGAATGTGTGCACATGACCGAATGACCGTCTTGTGAGGAGGTCCAGGTGTTCAGCAGTGCAGTATGGTGTCCAGGTGCATGTACATATTTGTTTGTCTTTAAGTATGCTTGGAGAACCATATCCATTAGCGTCATAGTCTCATATCCTCTTGTATGATTTCCCTGGAAATCATCTGAACTACCCAAGACAAAAGGAGACCTCAAAACACTGCTGCCTATCTCCACCACATGTCACTATTAATCAAAGCGAATTAAAAAGCCATGCCAACAGCTATGATTTATGAATATATTACAGGGCTAATTGGTATTCTGTAGATCATGTTTGTTATAAAACATCCATGTGGAGGACTAATGCTTCAAAAATAGTACTTTTTTAGAACAATATATGAGAAAAGAATCGGTCAATGGAAAAAAAAACAACAACTATATTTCGACAACTAACCTCTAAACCTCTCTTTTGTTGTTTGTATTGTCTGCAAATGTGTCATGCAAAAAGCACGTTTTGAACCAGTGTAAGTTGGATTTTTCTGCACTTTGCTGGGCTGCATTTCCCAAAAGCATTGTAAGTTTAGTACATTGTAGACCCATTGAAACCAATGGAGCTACGATCAACTTAAGCTTACAATGCTTTTGGGAAACACAGCCCTGGTTTGAGTGCAAGTTAGTATATGTTTTATAAAATTGTTTTTATAAATTGTATAATATATAAATGAATTAATTAACAGTATGTGTATATCTCTTTTTATTATTTTTAGTATTTGGCTTTAATTTATTTTACTCCACCTTTTTTCAGTTGATTTTCAAGACAACAATTTTTCCCCCTCTCATTTATTTATTTATTTTTTAGGTTTTCATCTTATACGTGCAGTTTAAGTTTATTTTATTTCAACTCTATTTCAGTTAATGAAAATTTTTCTTGGATAATTTTAGTTAAAACACTACTGATCTTAGTGTTCACAATTTTTATTGCTAGACCACTTTGTTAGAGATTAAGAGACACTGTTTCTACACTGCACTGCACTGATACTATTCTTGTAGTTTATATCTGATCTGAATGCAGTGGCCCTTGGTGAACTCAAAATCAACAAGGTCTGTTTGATTTTGATTATTTCTTCTCTTGTTCAACGTTCTCGTACCCAAAAGGAAACAAAATAAACAGATAGGAAACATGCAGCAATTGTAATGTAGATAATTTACTATTTGTTTTTTATTATATATATGTATCATTCAACTAAACTACATACAGTCGCCCACTCTGGCCGGATCAATGAGTGTACAGTAAATAGAGAGACATCTTTTGGGGTATAAAAAAATCACAGTGGGCCAAGGCAGTGACAGGTCACTGACGAATGATGATCTGATAAGAGATGGAAAGCTGAGGAATGGGTCAATGGAAGAGAGGGGCAGGTGGAACGCCTGATGAACGGTATTAATCCCTTTCTTGCAGCCCGTTATCCTTCATGCCACTCTGGTTGTCACAGTCACACCAGGCTCTGCATTCACCCATTCACAACACTCACTCTCTCCTGAGTTTGATCACCACCACCTGACATCATTCACCACCACCTGGATCTAATCACCACCCCTATTACAAACAGTACAAAACCACACACCATACAGCACTCTCTGTTCAAGCTCGCTTCTGACAAATGGACTACTCTGGCAAGCTCTAGCTCTAATTGCTACTTACCTGAAATACTTACCCTGTGATATCCCTTGTGTTCTCCTCGATCTCAGTCTTCTCCCCAGACTCCTTGGATCTCCTCTCGGTGTCTCCAGTGTCCCAGATTCACTGTCAAGACAAGGGCCGAGGCCCGGGGAATGGAAACTTCATCCGCAGGTGGTGGAGCAAATTTGGAGTCGCTTTTACCGAGCAGAGATGGACCTCTTTGCAAATCAGGAAAATGCACAATGTCCCCTCTGGTTCTCACTAGTTCACCCAGCTTGGCTGGGGCTGGATGCGATGGTGTAGAGGTGGCCGAGGCGCCCTCTGTATGCTTTTCCCCCAACTGCTCTGCTCACAGCAGTATTAGAGAGAGTTCGGCAGGATGTGGTCGGCTTACTGTTAGTAGCACCATTCTGGCCGAACCGAATATGGTTTGCGAACCTGTTTTTTTCTCCTCAATGTGTTGCCATAGCAAATCCCCGTCAGGAAGGACTTACTCTCCCAGCAAGGTGGGCTAGTCCTACATCCTCGCCCAGAGAGATACAATCTGTGGCTGTTGCCTCTGAGGGGGCGCAGCTCGTAGCGGTGGGTTTGTCGGCAGAGGTTGCTCATACTATTCTGCACTCTTGAGCTCCTTCTACTAGAAGGCTGTATACGCTGAGGTGGATACTGTATACACCTCTTGGTGCGCAGAGCGACAGCAAGAACCAGTTAACTTCCCGATTGGCTCAGTGCTGGAATTTTCATATACCTATTGATGACCGCTCGGTGGGCAGACACTCACTAGTTATATGGTTTTTGCAGGGTGCACTGAGGCTGAGGTCAGTGGTGCATTCCAGGATACCGACTTGGGATTTAACAGTAGTCCTAGAGGCTCTTTCTAAGCCACTGTTTGAACCGTTAGATCAGGCGTCTGATCGTCATTTAACCATCAAAATGGTAGTCTTGATGGCACTCTCCTCACTTAAGAGGGTGGGAGATTTGCAGGCCCTGTCAGTGGCCCCTAATTGTCTAGACTTTGCACCCGGACTGGTGAAAGTTTTTCTCTTCCCATGAGTGGGATATGTTCCGAAGGTTCCTACGGTTCCACCGCAGCCCATAGCCCTTTAGGCAGGAACTGGTGGGTCTGGGTTTGTTGGTATTTCGTTCCCAAAGCGTCTATAGACGCAGTGTGAGTTGCTGAAAAGGAACGTCTCTGGGTTATGTATATAGCCCCAGTTCCTTGAAGGAATGAGACACTGTGTCTCTAGCCAAACCCACGGCATCTCTGCTGAGCGCTTGCTTCATTCCTGAGCTAATGTGTGGGTTTTGAGCTCCGGGGAATCATGACATCACTGCCTATGACACCCGGAGGCCTTATTGGACAGATTTGCAGCAGATTCAGAGCGTGGCTAACGCCGAGGCGTTCCCAAAGCGTCTATAGACGCAGTGTCTCATTCCTTCAAGGAACTGGGGATATATACATAACCCAGAGACCCAACCCATTTTTACCAGTAGGTGGCAAGAAGATATTGTTTTCATATGTGAGTCATTGATGCATTCATTGCAAATTGTTCAAACACAACGATTCATTCAGGACCCTCTTTCATTTGCTTACCCGATTTAATTCAGTTGTGAACTGAATAAGTGACAAAATAAGTAATGGAATCACTTCAATCGATTTGTTCACAAAATAAATTAATCAGAGGCATGCAATGGTTCTGTTGTTTGGGGTCAGGGTCACCTTTTGGTAACTCCTTTATAGCCACGTTGAGTAAAATTTGTCCTTAAGTAACAAATCACATAAAAAAAAGATCTTAACCAAAGGTGAAGCAATATGTTTAACAGAATATTATTTTTTGTTGCGCATATTCCCTAATGCAGACTTTGTGGCAACAACAAAATAGCCTCCCTCTTAATTTCTGATGCAACCTTTAAGTATCTGTACACAAACAGTTTTGCTAAGGGTCTGGGTAGAGACATTTATGTGACAAGGCCTTAGATAAGATAAATGCCTGTTTGCATACATATGCAACGTCACAAAGCCTTCGTAAAAGGACATAATTTATAAGGTAGCACGACTGCATAACAGCAATTAGTGATTCGTTCAACTTTTACCTTTGTGGTAAAGGGGGCTGATTCAGAGCTGCTGAACTCTCCATCATTCACTGCGATGCATTCTAAGAATCAATTAAGGAGGAAAACAAGAACACTGCCTGTGACCTTTCAGATGGGGAAATTAAAAGAGCAATTCTTGCTCATGGGAAAAGAATTTAAATGTTCTTTCTCACCTTGAGTGGCAATGCTTACCCTTTAATTATACGTACATAAAGTGTTAGCAGCTCGTGTTTATCTTGTGCTTCTAATAAATGAACAACTTCATTTTCTCTCCATCGTATGTGCGACTGACTTTACTGCGTGAGTTCTAATAAACTGTTTTCCCATTCTGTCTAACCCCTGCTAGATGAGAATAATCTTTTGAGCTGAATGGAATGCATTTTATTTATGTATAACATTGCTCTGTATATTGATTGCAATTGCCAAATTAATGTCAAGCATTCATGGACTCAAGCTAAGAATGAGATTTGAGTTAAAAACATAGTTTGTGATTAATTGTAATCTGCTTTTAAACCATCTGGATTTTTTAAGGGATAGTTCACCCAAAAATAAAAATTCTATCATTAATTACTCACGCTCATACCGTTCTAAACCCATAAGTAGTTTTCGTTTTATTCTAAAAGCTTTCTGATCCTCCCATAGACATATAGGCCCAGAAAAATACCCCAAAAATCACCAAATTAGTGGTTCAATCAGAATGTTATCATTAAACAAGAATTTGTAACGTTTTCTTCTCTTCTGCCTTTTGGAGGTGCATTCATAGGAGTATGTTATTTCTGGGTGTTTGTGACCCCAAAAAGTAGTTTCTGGCCTTGAACATGTAAGGACTATTACTGAATTTTAATTTTTGAGTGAACAAAATTCATATGAACTGGATAGAACAGAAACCTTGCAGTTGGTCTGAATTAGAATAATCTGCTCTCACACAGCCATGTGGAAACCAGGATAGATGCGGAAAACACTTCCTTTATATCTGAGTCCTGATACCATAGATTAACAGTCAGATGGGCAGATAAGGATGTTAACGCATAGCTTTCTTTCAAATATAGACCTGATTTCAAACACATCAGCTCCTTTCTCTCTCCTCAAATGCATAACCAGCTCCCCGACCTGTTCCACCCTAGATTAGTTCTACTATCTTTGGGTGTTTAGCCTGCGGTGCTGTTGGGTAGAGGCGGGAAGTGGGCGGAGGGGGTGAAGCTGATATCTCTGGTTCTGTTCTCACTTTTGTTTAGGGAGCTCTCAGAGGAGAGGAAGGTGTGAACAAACACTTCTGTTTATTCTTACCGAGTGTGCGCCATCGGAAATGCAGGCATACGGAGATTAGGGAGGATTCTTGCTCTCGTCTAAAGCATTAGTGATTTTCTACGCATTCAGATGAATATGCAGTCATGACAAAATAATGCTGAAATGAGAATACAATGTGCCTGATATGAAGAAAAGGAAATGTGAAAAACAAAGAACTATATATTTTGCGTTTCTTTTTGCTTAGGGAATGGTAAATTAGACCACAAAGTTGTTTCATAGCCAGCTGTGGACCGTAGACTTCCTCTTCCATGCCATATATTTTAAAGGTAAGAGAGTTTCTCAAACATATCTACACTATACAGTGACAACAGCTAATGATTTGTGAGCCAACTATCTGAAATCCCATCAGTCTGCAGGGCTACCCTTAAAACCTAGCGTTGGCAGCCCGCTGTAATTCCAAGCAGAGATGCTATTCCATTCTCTCTCTCTTTCTCTATCTCACCCTCTCGCTTTTCAATGGCTACTGTTTTTTCTTCCTGTCTCTCAGCTTCTACCTCTCTCTTTCCCCTGTAATTTCTTTAGGTCTGGAATCCAATGCACCCGTAGAACGACAAGTTTATTATCACAAGAACACAGAGAGCTTTTCCTCTGCCATGTTTATCTGACCCATTCCCAAAATTTCAGTGGCAGCCAATCTATCAGTTTATCACCGCTACTTCATCACCGTCACTCCTGGCAGCTAAATACAAGCTCAAAATCCGCTGCTACACACATCTGCGCCATTGTAAAGTTGACGTGTGGCAGGCTCGGTAAACAGGGTTGCCTGGGGCCAAGCACAATAAAGCTGTGGTTTCTCACGGAGCCCGGCTTGCTGCTCTCTGCAGGGACCACAGCTCAGCCACCGCACATGAGCGCGGGGACCTGGAAGTACACCTGCACACATGTACCACACATGGTAGCTACTCGCAGCTAATGCGTCATCTCTTTTGGTGTGTATTCACTAATTGTATTTGCCACCTGACTCATATCAGGCTATGGGGTCTCTGAAGTGGCGGGAAAAAAGATATAAGACTTTAGCCTATGTATGAGAAATGTACACAGAGAGCATTAGCACGGCCAAATGATAACATTTGCATATGTATTTGTGTAATCATTTTTTTGCAATATTAATAAGCGCAGAAGCATTTATTTGCCAGAATACTACATAAAGATTTCTTTTTAAAATTTGATTTCTTTAATGAGGCAATATGACATTACAAGTGTCATATCTGTCCTGAAATATTTTTTACAAATGGTCAAAAATAATTTTAATATTAAAATTTAAAACATGCTTAAATAAATGAATGTGTATTTGATTAAAAGTATATAGATGAATTTATAGATTTATCTTATCTTATGTCTACTTAAGTATTAACAATTATTAAAGTATTAAGTATTAAAACATTTTTGATCCACTTCAAATGTTGACTAATGTATATATATATTAGAGCTGCACAATTAATCGTTAAAAGATTGTGATCTCGATTCGACCCCCCCACATGATTTTAATCCAGCATGTATATGAGCCAATTATATTTTTAAAGACAGGAGACAAGCATAACTTGTCACATGCGGTTTTGCACGGGTTTCACACCACACGCATCAAACTCTGTGTTGCTCAGCGACAGCCTCGAAACCTGACAGATCTAGAGAAGATCTGTATGGAGGAGTGGGCTCTGTACCAAATATTAATTATATATATATTATATATTAAATAATAATAAAATATCATTTTTTTTACTCAAGTGATTAAATACTTATTTGACACAGTAATTCCCAAATAAATTGTTATTTGTTAATAAATATTTATTTATTTATTTTATTTATATATCAAAATATATTAAACGTGCATGTGGTAAGAGGATCTAAGGCATATTGCGTTGGCCAAAACATACAAGGAAACGTGTTGTGAAAAATAATATCATAGACATCTGTCTAGAGACTCTAAAATGATCACAGAGGTTGTGAGAGAAAAATACGGACATGGAAGATTCGGATGGGATTAAAATCACCAAGTACATCTGTGAAACAAAATATTCTCTAACGACCCCCTGTAAAACTAGTCCCGTCTGAATAGGGCTTTACTTTTAGTCATTATGTGTGTTTAGTCATTTTATGTGTACTTACTGTATGCTTTAACAACCAATGCTCAGTTTCACTTGCGCCCATCTATGTCTCATAAAACTTAACTAAGTTTCTGTTTTTAATGGAAAACTGCTTAACGTTTATTTTAATGGGGCATTTTGATATTAGGAAAGTTGTATCACCTTCACATTATTTAAAACAGCATAAAGAATATATAACATAATTGATTTCATTTTACCAAACTTGGAGCACAACACACCTAACCTATACCTAACCTATACCAGGCAAGTGTGCAAGTGTACAGAATGAAGATGCAGTAAAAGAGAGTGAGAGAATGGTTGGCGGCACCACAGATGTCTGTAGTTGAGTAAGAAGCAGTGATGGCAGAGCTGCCAGACAGTGGCTAAGTGATTAGGGAGCTCTGCGTTAACCCCGCGCCATATTTAGCATCGGCGGGGTGCCGGGCCGGGTGCACACCTCCAGGGCCCTGCCAGATGTTAGGAGCTGCTGTGGCACGCATGGAGAAGCATGGCGGCAGCAGTCAGCACAGCAAGCCTACGATCAGATAGGGATGAGAGCGTGTCCCCCCTGCAAACTCATTTCTTCCTCTCACACACACGTTATCGCTCTCTTTCTCTCTTTCAGAGTTGCTACCAGCAGATGCTACGCTAACAAGTGCCCCCCCCCATTCGTTCGACATTAGTCATCTCTTCCTCCTGCATCCACCTTGCTGGGACGCTCCGCCGGGGGGTGACCAAGATAAAGTTTTGACTGGCAGGACCATTTGTTTTAATCAGGTGTTTGCAGACACTTGCCTGACCTCCATTAGTTGAAATTTTAATTGAAATTAACCCCCACTACTACCCCAATTAACCCACTCCCCCAGCACACGCGCATGCCACACTCCTGGCATCTGTTCCCGGGGAACCGGGGCAAAGGGAGAGAGAGTGCTGTGTGGCTGCGAGCGCTGAGCGAACATGTCCGATGAGCAAGTCCGTATGCACCTACACACTCAAACACACACATAGACCTTCTTGTGCCTGTCTGAACCCAGTTTAGAAGCTGAGGGACATAAAGTGACACAAAGGGGGCATAAAAACTAGGTAGCTTTCCAGGTAGGTTTTTTTTAAGCATCTAGGAGACGTTGCCACAGTTCTTCTGGATTTAGTCTGTCTCAGTTTGTTCTGTTACTTCTTGTAATTCCAGACAGACTGGATAATGATCAGATCAGATCTCGGTGTGGAGCACTGGCTGTTGTCAGACTTCTTGTGCAGACAATAATCTCACTGCATTATTACAATTAATGACAAGAATAATGTTTGGAAATGTAAACTGATATTTCCATCTGACACGCTACCGCAAAAGATTGAAAGAACTGACTTAAAACCATTTTTTGTTGGTGAAAATACCAATGGCCTAAGACTTTTTCCAAAGTACTGTGTGTATATATTAGAGCTGCACAATTAATCGTTAAAAGGTCGCAATCTTGATTTGAGCCCACACACAATCTTAATCCAGCATTTATACCATATAGCCAATTATATTTTCAAGGAGATGAGCATAACTCGTCTGATCTCGAGATAACACGCAATCACTCACAGCACGTCACATGCAGTTTTGCGCGGGCAGCGGCCAGATCTGCTTTTACGCCAGTTTCACACCGCTCGCATCAGCCCGGGTATACTTCATTTTTCGTGTTGCGTAGCGTCTCGTGGACAGAACCGTGCGTGTGCAGAACAGGAGCAGCATGTGTCAACTGTGCAGCTGAATCACAGTACTACAGTAGGCTAGATTGAATAGGCTATATTACTTTAATCTTTTGTGTATCATTCTGCAAAATTAATAAATCAGTTTATGAGTTCAAATAGGCCTCTGGGCTCTGAAAAAATAGAAAGGAATATTTTACTGCTGTTTGATAACCAAATGTTCAGGGGTAAATCTTTAAAATAAAAAAAATATTTTATTATTTACGTTATCTTTATTCTAAGCAACAAAAAAAAAATCATGATTCTCATTTTATCCAGAACCGTGCAGCTCTAATACACACACTGTTAAGATCACCAGCCAGGCTCCACCAGAGGCTACTTCACCCCGGACAGTTATGTGTGCTACCCCATCGGTGTTTCTGCATTGTAATCTAAGGACTCTTATTATGAAGTGCGTTCCCTACTGTTTCAGTGTTTCCCCTGTTCAGTC
>JAUYWG010000013.1:726745-739422 GCA_034779775.1 Enteromius afrohamiltoni
TCTAATGTTTATCAGTACATTACAGAAAATAATGAACTTTATCACAATATGCTAATTTTTTGAGAAGGACCTGTATGGCTGTTGCAGCGGCAGTTACATTGCTGGGGCTCATATGCTTCAAATGGGATTACTTAATGATTACTTACTCAATTCAATTTGAGCAAGAGACAGCTATGCCTGCATCATGGTTGAAGCCCACACCAAGCCCAGAAAAATAGTCCTCTGTATATTGCGATTATTCTTAACCCCAACTCTTTTATATGGGCGAGGATAACAACTCAATCTCCTCTTATTGAACTAGAATCAGCCATTCATCAATATAATTTTGTATTTGGATGCCCTGGAGTCACAGTGGAGCCTGAGCAGCCAGCATCCACACTTTGTAAAAGTTAGAACGGAAGAACCCTATATTGGTAAGTTCAGTCTGAAAAGCAAACCTCAGGAACTTCCTTAGGTTATAAGCATCTTTTAGACCTATTGTGACAAAACAGTCCTCGGACCTGATCTGAGACATGACTTGTTTGATAGTGAGCACAGAGACCACTGTGCCTTGAAGCACCGGCGGTGGCATTGTTAACAGCTTAGTTGTCCATGATGTTGAACCCATCCATTGGTCTGATTACACACATTATTTAGAGTGTGGTTACCCTGAAAAAGTTCCCAAAGCATTCTGATGCAGCTCGAGTTCCTGAAGGGGAACAGTTGTATTGGAACCATCATGCTGGCTAGTTTCTCGAAATGAGTTCTTAGAGCTATGCATTGAAAAAGCACCTCATTACTTCTGTGAGTATCACTTGTGGAGTTTTCTGTATGAATGAAACAGACACTGTATAAAGGATGTAGTCTCTAATGCTTACAACAGATTATTTTGGGTAAAAATAATCTGTTCTCTTTTCTCTGAGGTTTTCTTAGTAGATGCTTAAGATTTCCTGATAAAATTTAAAGTGCCCCTATCATGCCATTTCCCATATTGATGTGTAAATCATACAATTCATAAAAATTCATACAAATTTTTCGACCTCACTCCAGTAACAGGCAGGTTTAGGGGTGGGGTTAGGTGTAGGTTATTCGTACAAATTGCATGGAAACTCGTAAAAAAACTATTTAGCAAAAATCATATGAATTTGTACAACTAAGGTATTTTATTTATTTGTTTAATTTTAATTGTAAGGTCTCTTGTATCCCATATGCTTCTTTAATTAAATTTGAGTGAAAACGTATAGTCAATACTTCTGGTTTGACCAGAGTCTTTTTAAACACTTTTAAACACTTATTACTTCAACTTGAGTAAAGGATGTGTGTACATTTGCCATCTCTGATGCCTACATAGGGGGAATATGCACACAAAATGTCCTACTGACTGAACGTGGGCCAGGGGCATTCATGCTGTGATGCAACAGTGCTGTTTACTACTATACCAGGTTTTATGGTCCCAGGCCTTAATTCATTTTTATTTTTATTAGGGGAAGCATTTTATCCGTTCAAAGAGTGTCTTACTATTTATACCATTCTTTATAAGTCTTTAAGATTCATATTATTAAAATATGTGAAATATGTTCGTAGTATCAGTGGAAATGTAAAGTTACACTACAGTCAGTTATGTTATATCAGACAGACCAAAGTGGTTGACACTCTCAGAAAAAAAGGCACAAAGCTGTCACCATACCCTAAAGCAAAAAAGGTAGATATTTGCCCCATTATTAACCATAAATGATACTTGTTAGTACCTTAAATGTACATATTATTATTTAAAGTTCACCTTTTAATGTACTACTATATATAAATACATCTAAAATACAACACACATAAATACACGTATGAGAGTGTAGTCAATTCAAGGCAATCTTTACAGCATATTAAAATTACATTTTTTAAAACTTTAAAACAAGGTCTGTTCTTGTGATTGTGAAACTTGTCTTTAATAGTTATGTTTTGATCACTCAGGGCAAATTGTTGATAAAACAGTTAAAAAGCAGTGAAAAATATAAGTAATATACATGATAGACATATTTTTACATGAAGAATCGATTTTAATTTCATCTGTTTTTATCATAAACAGAATTCTGAATATAAATGCACCAAAGCATATACCAGTATCGGCAGTGATATTGACCCATTGTACAACAAAGGCCTGTGTGCACATTGCAATGAATTAATGGTCATACAATTATAAAGTGCATTGAATGATTATTTGTTCATTTAATTATTGTTATTTTGGCTTTATAATATAGGAATTCATAGTGTACACATGGATTGAACAGATGTTAGGTACATTTACATGCATTGTTTTCAGATGTTGGTGTAAGCTTGTCTAACATGTGTAACATGTATATTGTATCAAACAGTGTAATGCCACAGTAGATTTGTCTCTTATTGGCTGCCTAACAAAACTGTGTCATCATGACCTCATTTATTACCTGGAGACCCATTAGATGTTAGTCTTGCATGTCAACCTTTTGTATACTGTAACAACCATATAATTAGTCATTAGTTTAATGAATGTACTTAGTTTAAAATAGTCATGTTTGTTTCTGGTGTCTCAACAGGGAATCACAGTAGGTTTGTCAAAACAAGATAATGAGTCTCTTAGGAATATGCATGATCAGTCAAAGGTTTAATAACAATGAAATGAGAAAACAAAACTTTTATTACTATTAGATATTAAATCTGATATGGCTATTCAAAGTCTTTTTAATTTAATATCTTTATATAAACTATTTGTTTATGATGAGGTTTTGATGTATTTTTGGTGAAGTATTTGGTGATGTATTTTTTCTAGTTATAATTTGACAAGACCTCATGACAACAGTATCTTCGGTATATTTCACACTTTATATTTTATTTTTAAGTTTATTTTACAATTAAATTATTATTATTTTTTTTTATTTTACAATTAAATTTGGTCACCTATGGCATTTTAGTAGCTTAAAATGCTAAATAATTTGCAATAAACATACAAATACACTTACTTTACTTTTTTGAAATATTTGAAAGGTAAAGGTTTGTAACAAGTGTCAATGCCATCAGAAGCCCTTTATTTAAATCGGCAGCTATTTTATTTGTTTGTTCACTTTCATTTTCATTTTCAGTTTCCTAAATCCTCTCGTACTTTCTTAATGAAAGACATCGGCTTTTCAAAGTGACTTTTGAATTTTTATTTCAAAATTTTAGTTTTTGAAAATGTATATATTTTTTGCTGCAAATGTTCTACTTTCAAATTAACTCCATCTTTCATCAATAGAAAACATTCTTTCAACTATGGCTTTTATTTAACTGCCTTTCACACTCGAACAAAACGAACAAAAGCGAACAAAAACTACATCATTTTGGCCTTGGTGGTCATCTACACTGTCACCTTGCTCGGTAACCTTGTTCTTCTGACTGTTGAATTCTGATTGGTGATATTTAAATGAATAGTGTTATTATTCCTCAAATGGTGCCTGATTTTGTGTTCAATCAGAATTATGTTTCATTTAAAGCATGTTTTTCCCAAATGTTCTTCATGCATTTTTTTTGGTGACATGGAATCTTTCTCTCTTGCTCTGTTGGCATATGATCGTCTGATTGCGATCTGCTGGCCTCTATGTTACTCTACCATAAACACCAACCTGAGGATGATGTTTATAATAGTAGGAAATTGGTCTCTGGTTGTTCAGTTTGAGATTTTTTCAGTCATTCTTGCAGCCAGACTCTCGAGCCCTTACTGTGGCTCGAGAGAGATAAACAGCTGTCAATAGGTTGGCTTGTTACAGACATTTCTTACAACAGACAACTGGCTACAGCTAAGGATTTGACTTGTTTGCAAGACCCTTTGTCTTTTATTATCGTTACCTATGTGATTATAGTTGTGGCTGTGACAAGGATTGCATCCATATCACAGTGCTAGAAGGCCTTCAACACGTGTCTCACTCATTTGGTGTTAGTGCTGATCTATTTTTTACCTTTCATGGTGGCATATGTACAACCTGCGATTAGTTCTGAATGTGGATCTTTTGACATCAGTTTTGACTATTTCTGTTAAAATCTCATCAATGCTGAACCCCATCATCTACAGCTTAAAGACTGATGAACTCAGAGAAAAAATAATAAAGCTTCTGAGAAAGCCAAAAGGGGCACAACAGATCTTTAAAAATTAGGCAAATGGTTAACAATTTTTTTTTTAGGATTTAATATTTCAAATTATAATCTATGTTAAACTATGCATTTATAACCTATGATTATAAAAAAATGTTACCCTGATTTTTAGTTATACCATACACAAAATGAATGCATCTTCAGCAGTCAAGCAGATGGTTTCTCAAGCATAAAGCATCTTTTCATATTCGCTCGATTCATCCCCATTTGCATTTTTTCCATATAAAGTTTTTTTTTTCTTTCAGTTATTCACAAATGATTAAAGAGAATTAAAATAGTTAGTGTTTTACAGCTTCATAAAATTCTGGTCACTGTAAGACCCACTTTCCTTAGAAAACCGTTATAAGCATATTTAAATTACTTCTATACAGTAACCAAATATTTTTATTCTATAATACATTTTTAAAATGTATTAAATATATCCTGTTATCAGTTATTGTCTGTGCATTTTTGGAATGGATAAAAGATACTGCAGAATGTAAAGCAATTTGTTGCATATTTTACTGAAAAATCATGAAGATCTACTTTACCACTAGATGGCAGAGAAAGACAAGAAACACCAATCACAATGCAGTTGATAGATTTTCAACATTAAAGCACATATGACCTTTTCACACCTAACAGGTTAATAAGCCAAGATGACATGACGTGAATTAAATGCGCAATAACTGACCACTCAGCACAGCAGTGGACACAGAACAAAAGTTTTCACTGTTTAAAGCGCATTCCATTTACTGTACTTGATTGGTCAATTATAGAGTTCAGCAGTCAGATATTTCCTATATCTGTCAACTGTCTATCACTCTGCTCATCTACGATAAAGCCTCTCTTACATATGACATGATACTGTTTTCTTATAATGGTTGTCTGAGCCATTCACATGGTCTTTATACATAAAGGCATGGTAATTCTGTAATATAACTCAATTTTCACAGCTATCAATGAAAATGAAGCTATGAACATACAGTTTACAGACATACAGTTTATTCAATGGGTCATAATGACATTGAAAATGTATTCTTCCACAACAGTTATATGTGAGACAAAACTAAGGACATTTTGTAAAATGTAGACATGGACCAATTCTAACCCTTCAAAGCTTGACAAAATCTGTTTCCGTAGGTGTGTTTTGTGTTTTAAATTTTACATGTGATATATCATGATTTTATGACTCACATAGTAGGATAGTGAGAATATGGAAAGCACACTAGAGGAGAACAAAACACTGTTTTATTCAGAGGCCAAAACTGTACAAAAATATGAAATTTGGTGTACATGCACACACACACAAATGGTTAGTTCTATTGAGTTGTAAAGGTGCTAGACAAAAAAACAAAACAAAAAACATTTAAACATTTATGTATAGTTTATTTAAAGGTTCTCTGTCTCTTTTTTAGTCTCAGTTGGGGAATGGATTAAAAACAACATTAAAATACAATGAATGTCTTGTAGATCATTGGTTTTTGACCTCAGAAAAGGGATTCAAAACAACTTTTGCCACTGTAGAAATTCCTTTTCATAGCAAGCATTTGAGTGTGGAGAACCATATAGGAGGCAAATGGGGTTTTACAAAGCTACTGTATAAAATGCCTTTGAAGATTGGTGCAACACAAAGTGGTTCCCTACAAGCCAATGAACAACTTTTAGTGCTTTTAAGCACCATTTTTAGAGAGTATGTTATTTACACGACCAGTAAGGTAAACTCTAAAGTACTTAAATATTCTAACTGAGCTATTGCCTAATCCTGGTTTAGGCTAAGCCCTGTCTATGAAACCATCTATAACACCCTACTTACACAAATGCACATAAATATGAACTGTATCTCCCAATTAAATATCTTAGGAAGATGCTTGATTTTTCCTATTCCTATTTCCACCGTATGATTTAGATTTGCTCTTATACATCTGCCACAGTATACAGACATCATGTTAATGAGACATTAAAATTTCATTCATTAATGATTTACAAGGTAAAAACAACATTTAAGACCTTTATTACATTTAGTTTTTACGTTGTTTGCCTCTGTGGGTTTAAAAAAAAATGCCTTTCATGCCTAAATACACCAACAACTTTATGGACTTAATTACAGCAGCAATTAAATACACATGAGAAACATTTTTGCCAAATAACAAGAGCTCAGTCAAGGTAATTATTTCTTTGTTTGTACACAGTGGATAATTAGACCCATTAGACCCTGGTCATTAGTTTAACTGCCCTTTTAAAAACCCCTTTTTCCCTGTAACACTGCAGGATTTCAAACCAAAGCAAAATTTACAGAGCAGTTGGTGGGCATTATTTGTATTTGTTTAATTTCCAGTTGTAAGTGAACTTAACATTTCCTCTGCTTTTCCCTCCTCTGTTTTTCTTTTGAGGTGCTTAGTTTTACAGTTGTATGAAGATAATATAAGGCTGAGGCTATAAAAATTAAATGGAACAATGTAATCTGCTGCTTGAGTGTTAGTTTTTCATTCATTATAGACAATGTCTTTATGTTTTTCCTATCTTTACAAGCTGAAATGTATTAATTGTATATTTGTTTCAGAATTGCAGAGTTCAAATGAATTTTTCACTGACTTTCATCAATGGAACAAATTCTTTCAATGATGGATTTTATTTAACTGCCTTTCACACTCTGGCAAACAAAAATTACCTCATTTTGGCTTTGATGGTCATCTACATTGTCACCTTGCTGGGTAACCTTGTTCTTCTGACTGTTGTCCTAACAAACTCCAGCTTACAGAACCCCAAGTATCTTGCTGTATGTAATCTAGCCATTGTTGATATTTCAATGAATAGTGTTATTATTCCTCAAATGGTGCCTGCTTTTGTGTTCAATCAGAATTATGTTTCATTTAAAGCATGTTTTTCCCAAATGTTCTTCATGCATTTTTTTGGTGACATGGAATCTTTCTCTCTTGCTCTTTTGGCATATGATCGTCTGATTGCTATCTGCTGGCCTCTACGTTACTCTACCATAAACACCAACCTGAGGATGATGCTCATAATAGTAGGAATTTGGTCTCTGGTTATTTTGCTGGAGATTTTCCCAACTATTTTTGCAGCAAGACTACCTTACTGTGGTTCGAGAGACATAAACAGCTGCTGCTGTGAACATGGTCAAGTCTACAAGTTGGCTTGTACAGATATTTCTTACAACCGACAACTGGCTACAGCTAAGACTCTGATTTGTTTACTAGGCCCTTTGTCTTTTATTATCGTTACCTATGTGATTATAGTTGTGGCTGTGACAAGGATTGCATCCATATCACAGCGCTGGAAGGCCTTTAACACCTGTCTCACTCATTTGCTGTTAGTGCTGATTTATTACATGCCTGTTATTCTCGCATATGTACTAGGAAACATGCGATTAGTTCAGAATATAGATCTTTTTACAGCAATTTTGACTTTTTCTGCTACCCTCCCGCCAGTGCTGAACCCCATCATCTACAGCTTAAAGACAGACGAACTTCAAGACAAAGTAGTCAAGCTTCTAAGGCGGCCAAAAGTGGCACAACAGATCGTTAAAAATTAGGTCAATGGTTAGTAGTGATTCCAGTTCTCTCATTTCAAAGTACTTTTTAATTGTAAACTTGTTAATTATGTTAGACATGTCTTGAAATTGTCCCAATGACCCAATGTTTTGATCCTGTGCATTATGTATTATTATTGAATTGTATTCATGGCAAGTTACTCACCTTTCAGTGCAAAAAAAAAAAAAAAAAAAAGAAAGAAAGAAAATAAATGATAGTTAGCTGATTTATTTTTAGTATGTCTCTTGTCCAGCATTTATATTCAGTGTATATACAATTTATGTTAATTTATATTCAAAATAATTAATTCGTAATAATTAACATGGTCAAGAACATTGGTAACACTTTAGAATAGGGGATGGTTGTAAGTAATTTATAAGTGATTAGTTAATGATGAAATGTTCATTTACAAAACATTCACAAATAATTAATAAGTGATTATTATGTTTAGTTAATTAATTTACAAGTCATTTACAAGTTGTGATATGTTGAAAAGCACAAAAAAATGTTTTTTTAATTTTTTTATTTAATAAAGTGAGTAAACCCTTTGTCTCATTAGGACAGATAATTGTGTTCTGTGAGGAGTGTGCGGGATCTACTGATAATGTGAACTAGTTTTACCCTCAACTGAAGTTCACATGAGGTGCACAGTGCTAAAATACTCCATGTGTTTACCATCTTTACCCAAAATATCGTCTGTCCTAATGAGACAAATGGGACAAACAAGATTATTGCGTGCATCTGAACGCAGAACTCTTTAGCTGTGCTGCGCTGACGGCTGCTCTCTTCACCGGCACCGCATGGCAATCTTTTAATCATTAATATAAAAATAAGGAGAAGCCTAAAACAGGCCAGAGGCCCGACCCGTGTCTGAACTATGACGTCAAAATTGGCCCGAAGCCTAAATGCAGGGCTCTAATATGAACACCTTACAGATTATGAAAGGCATAAATGCACTGTGAATAAAATGTGAAGTAAGTTAAATAAATAAAATAAGCCGTATCCTTGGAAATCATCTAATGAGTGAGTATTTCATAACAAATAGTTATATATAAAGCTAAAGATATCATAGCTTTATTAAAATGCTTTTTACATTTTGTATAGTGTTTCCTCCTTTATGTGTAGAAAAGCATATACAGTTCACAACAACAATAGGAGTTTTACACGTTCTGATTCAGAATCCTATACTATCTGTTTAATAACCATGACTGTTTCACTTAAGAAACAGAACTGTTTTAAAATAAAATAAAATAGCTACCCAATCACTGAATCACTTTCAATGCACAATAGAAAAAAATCTTTGTACAGGTGCAATGTATTTTTTCTGATATCTGTGGTTTTTAAAAAAAGAACAGGATTGACTGGAGAAGGGCCAATGATGATCCCTACCAGTAATGTTAAAAACACACCAATCTGTGTCAAGACTATTCGTGCAAACATCAGAGCATGAAATCAAACTATCACTAACAAGTCAGTAAAGCATGTATAACATATATTAAAATGTTTTCTTGTTGCCCTTTGAGGTGATTCTTCAAATGAATGAGAATGTGTTGAACAGCAGTACAAAGTCAAAGTGAATATCATATTAAAATACGAATTTGGATCTCACAAGAGAAGTATATTCACAAAAATTGTTCTAGATAATGGAAGAACAAAAAGAACAGTATTTGGGAAGATGATCAAAATAGCACTGGCCATGATTCACAGCAAAATAGCAATTACTACAGTACAGGTACATACTGAACGTAAAAGATTGCTTCTCTAAAATTGATTACTCATAAATAATGTCCACCATTACACATATGTGCAAGGCTTCTCTAAAGATTGTGCCTTTCTGCTTATTTGGTCACTTGGCTTGTGTGTCCTTATAAATGTCTCTCTATGTAAGTTGATCCTATAGTAGCAGGTTTCATCTTTGTTTGGCGATTTTCTCTAATAGAAACACATACACTGTACATTTTATTATGTGTGTTTGTGTGTGAACACTGAGAGAAAGTTCAATGCTGTAATGATTTGCCCTGTCCTTGGAGAATACTGAAGGATTGTGTTACTTTATCCACAAAAGGGTTTCATCAAGACAGAGAGCGCGAGAGAGAGGTAAATTAATGAATCGATCTGCTTGATGGGCAGATTGTAGCAAGCACTCATGTCTGCTGTTCACTGTACATACAGCCTGGTTTACTGATGTTCAACAATGAACAAATAAATAAACAGTTATTGATAAATACTGTTTTTTTTCATGTTACATTATAAAACTATCATATAAAACCCATGCAATAACCCTCCAAAATGTTCATAGTTAACATTTTCATTAGGCTAATACTGTTTAAGATTACAGGATTATTTAGCTCTTTTAAAAACAAGTATGGGAAATGTACATAATTATATAAAAACATTAGCTTGAATTGCTTAGGGATTTGACCTAGAGGCCTCCAAATAATCTATTGAGAATTTATTAAGAGAATCTCCAGACCTCAGGTCCATTTGATCTTTTGTTCCATTTTGCAAAATGAAATTTGTGACATCATTTCTATTTATTACACTACACTATGAATTAAAGGGTTAGTTCACCCCAAAATGAAAATTCTGTCATTAATTATTCACCCATAAAACCTTTGTTCATCTTCGTAACACAAATCAGGATGATATTTTGATATTATTAGACGATATAAGATGAATATATGATTTTTGCACAAAGAAAACTCAACAATTCTTCTATGATTTTCATCTTCCGCTATTTAGGAGACTACTGCATAAACGTGCGCGCAAACAACCATAGATTAAGCACATGCGCGTGCTTTCACCCAGATGTAAACAAGGCAGATTACACCAAATACGTTAAAGTTTAGGGGGTTTGACCGCACAATAAAAACAATGCATTGAAATACCATCTAAAACATATTATTGGTAGGACATAGAATGACAAATTATATTTTTATGTGTTTAATGGAAGTAGTTTCATACATATAGATATCGCTAATTTATCTTACAAGCTATCAGCATTTTATATTGATATTTGGTCATAATATCATCATCTGCACCAGATTGCTTGGTTTTTGCTCATTTGGGCCTCTGAATAAAGTTTAGGTGTTTTCCCCCTCCTTATGAGCTCCATATTTTCACTATGTCATACTATATGGGCCATTAAGGCCTAATATATTAAATATGATGTTCAATAAAAAAAAAAAAAAATACAAATTTGTTTGTTTTTTTAAATAAAATTTTAAAAGATCTGACTATTCTTTCATTATCTTATTAGAACACTTTGCCTATATCAGTGAATATCAACTATGTTGGTATTTAAATTCTGTATTTAAATATAATATTTAAAACCAAAATGCTGTTACATTTTATACTGACTACAAAAAATAGAAGTATAGCAGCTTTATATGTCTTTATACACAAAACCTGTAATGCACGTATTCTATGTATTTATTTGTTTCAGTGTGACTGAAAAATACAGCATTGACAGTGATAGGTCACATGTAAAAACAAAATCAGTGTTGATGCTCAGCATATAATAACAGTGCGGACCATAAAATGACAAAGACAGTACATAGCCTACTTGCAGTCATTATTATTTGTCTGAAATACCCTGCTCAATGGATGAAGAGTTCTTTTTAATCACTGTACGAATGAAGTTCCTAACTTCTGCTGTGTTTAAAACATAAATCATGGGATTTAGCATGGGTGGAACAGCATAAGCCAGAGAAGTGCTGATGATTCTCACATTGGGAGACAAAGAAAGCATGATTGCAGAAATATATGTGCAGGTTATGGGAAAGAAACACACTCCAACTAACAACAGGTGAGAAACACAGGTCTTTAAAGCCTTGATACGCCCCTCCCATGTTGTAATTTTACTTAAAGCAAAAAAAATGCAAAGGTAAGAAAACAATATTATCAGCGGAGCAGCAAAGTAGACAGCAGTGATGAGTTTTGCCAGAAACGAATTCACACTGTTGTCATTACATGCCATTCTATATACTGGTCCATGGTCACAAAAATAACTTTGTATCTCATTGGACTTGCAGAATGAAAGTCGGGTGACCAAAGATACCGTCAAGCCCACTAGAAATGTGCTTGGCATCCACATTACTGAGAAAACTGAACAAATGACAGCGTTATTTACAATGGCATGATATCTTAGTGGTAAGCAAATAGCAACAAAGCGATCAAACGCCAAGACAACAAGGCTGACACACTGTATTGTATTAAAGAAGTAAACAAAAAACATATTAGCCAAACAAGCATTGTAGGAGATGTACTGTGAGTCAAAAAGAAAAGTATTCATCATGTTAGGAATCAGTGCATTAGTTTCTCCAATATCAGCTAAGGCCAAGTTAAACACACCGATGTACTTTGGACTGTGCAAACTCCGATCAAAAGCTATAATGAGAAGGACTAGAGAGTTCCCAATTACAGCAACAACATAAATGAAAAACAGAAATATATAGTAATAGCTGCTGTATGGTATACCTGAAAGTCCACTGATGAAAAAGTATTCAGGACGAACAATTGATATGCTTTGGGGAAAACTGGCATTTAAGATATTCATCGCAGATTTTTCTTTGGTGTTTTGTATTGCTGAAATCACAAATAATAAAGAGTGTGGAAAATAATTTCATTTACGCAATTAGACTAGGCTGTCCAAACTATATCAGATAAACAGAGTAAAAGTAAACAATCGTGAGGAATTACCCTATTGTTCACTAAAAGCCTAGCTTAAACTCAGCTAGTTTTGCACTGAAGCCATTAGTTTAGCGTGGGCACTTAATTAATCCCGTTAGCCTACAAGTAGCCTAAGTTTTAAGTTTTAACTTAAATATGAATTACATTTTAAGATGAACTAATGTTCATTACGTCTAGGCTACGTAATGTTCAAAACAGCTGTTCAGCGAATCAGTGCACTCTGTATGATCATTTTGATACTTTTTACAAATAAAAATATAAAATCAAGAAAAAGACAAAATCGACCCTTTTTACCAATGTGTAAATATAATATAATATAAA
>JAUYWG010000013.1:742354-761760 GCA_034779775.1 Enteromius afrohamiltoni
CATACTAATTTATTTGTTGTCACTAATTCATATACCAAATTCTAGCGTTTGCATTTGTATGTACATAAAAATGTAGCCATAAGAAGTTGCTAGAATGAGCGTGAAATCTAAAACATTTAACTTGGTTTGAACACGTAAAACGGCAGGTATTACAATGCCCTAACTCTTTTGTCTGCTGCTTTGACGGTAGAAACTTTGTGGCAGTTTTTAGACACAAGTAGGCAAAATAATCCCGAGACGCAGCTCTATTTTGTCGCAGTAAAATATGATTATAATTAGCCTTAAATATATATGACTCCACGCAAACAAAGACAGCAGGTAAAGTCACTGCTCTCAGACAAACAACAACAACAAAAAAAGTCTCAGTCGGAAAGACAAGCTGTTGATCATGTCTGATTCTTATGCACAAAACGCACCTGCTCCAGCTACGATTAGAGGCCGCATCGCTCTGTACAAGTAGGCTATGTATTTTCCCGTTTATTATGAATGCACTCTTATTGTTTAAAAACAGACGTAAAGAACTCTGTGCGCAAAGTAGGCTAACAGATGTAGAGCCACTAAAAAGAAAATCGGTTATTCTGGCGCACTTCTGCGGTACGCTCAGACTTATTGAATGAAGAGCATTGGGCGTGATTGATACATTGGGCGTGACTTAACATTTTGACGTAATAAGAAAGGCAGCGCCTTTAGATCACAATGGGGTCTGGGTCGGAAACAAAAACAAATACAAAATAAATGACATTGAATGAGATTACATTTTTGTTGCAAATTTAATGAAGGTGGTTGTATTTAAATCGCACACTTTTTTTTTTAATTTTTAAATTAAGTTTTCTCTGTGAAATATATGAACCATTAAATTGCTCATACACTTTCAGAAAAATAAATAACTAACAAAAACAAGCCTGCGTTGCTCTGAACCCAGCTATCTTGCTTGTCCTTGTTGCACTTTTGTTGGTTCTGTTCGATACTAGTCAATGACTCAGTGTCACAGTACCTTCCTATTTATATCTGCTGACACATCTCATGAGAGCATGAATACAGTGATGCACTATATTTTTTGTCTGAATGAAATTATGATTTCAAAACAAGTCAAAAATATGAAGGATGAAAATCTAAATGTTTATTATCGTTATTATTTTTGTTGAAATATTATTTTCATTAGAAGAATTTATTTAATTTTTGTAAAGCAAATTATACAAAAAGCATGTTTCAGCCTAAAATGTACAAATAAAAACCTCTGTTTGGTTTGATCAAGGCAGTTTTTGGAGTATGTCTGTTTGTGTTATTGCTATTATCACTATAGGTCCCAAATGGCTATTATAATAATCCCTCTTGACTACAAAGTATCCTGAGATATGTGAGTATGTGAGATAATGAAATATTAATTTTACAATGACATTTATTCTCACCTGAGAATTTACTTATGGTGATATAAATATAATTATTTTTTGTCTTAGACAAGCTTATTTGTTTGCTGGTTCATTTTAATATGGAAATAAAAAAATATATAATTTGTACTTTATATAAATATGTATATTTTTTTAAAACCTTTTACAAAGTTTTACTACTGTATATGTTTCACTAGTTAGATTGTTGCATCAAAAAAGAAAAATTCAGCATGATAATTTGCAAAAAAATAAATAAAATAAAACAGTCACAATTATAATTTAAAAAAATACCTTTACTTTATAATTCTGACATTAATATTTTAAAACACAAGCAATACATTTTTCTGCAGTTTGTATGTATATGTAGGTTAACTATTTTCAGCAAGGACAAATGGTGTTGTTGTTTGTGTAACATCGTTATACACACATTATCATGTATTATTATGTGACCTGGGTCTTTTTTTTTGTTAACAAACTATTCCACCTTAGAGACTTTTGAATGCTAATGACAGCACATTCACAAAGGCCTACCACTCATTAGGAATAGAGGGGGAAAACAAGTCGCAAATGAAGACTATGGGGAATAGCACACATCATTATGTTTTTTTTTTTTTTTTTTACTATACAATGTCTGTTTACATTTCTAAAGATAAACTGAAGATCAAGCAAGACTGCCTTTTTATCAGATAATTTGAAGGACCTTCATGCTGAACTTTGACCTCTTGGAAGTCAATGTTCCCAGAAGGTGGCAGTTTAGCTTGTCCATATGATGTATGAGAGCATGTGTGCCATCAGAATAAGACTAGTTCTGCAATGAAACAAAAAATAGCCCATAAAGCATTTCATTTCTTGTTGTTTTCATGCATTATTTCTTCACTCTTATAATAAAAAAAAAAAAGTTATAATCAAAAGTTTCATTAAAATCGTTCACATCAACACCAAGTGCTAAATAATCATTTATATATTTTAGTTCATAACTAATAATCAAACTACTACTACAACTACTAATAATAATACATGTTTAAGAAAATAGTACAAAAGTCACTGGGTGTTCTTCAAAAGATATTAATATTTAACAAACAAATTAAGTAGCCCAACTATATGTATGCTTTGTGTTTGTTTGTGTATGTTTTTTTTTTTCTTTTAAAGACCATTTTCAATAATCGTTCTCAAGGCACACTGTTCTAAAGGCAAATAACTTCTGTTTCTTTACCACACTTCACCCAAAAATGCTTGTTATGTCTATTTGGTAGGTAAGAAGGTTTGAAATTCCAACCCAATCTCACAGCAAATTGTGCATATTTTACGAGATGGCTAATTCATACGACTTTACTCGTACAAATTCATATGATTTTTGCTAAATTGTACCTATTTTACGAGTTGCCAATTCGCAACATATTTTATGAATTTGGCACCTCGCACGAATACACACGAATTGGTCGTGAACCTGTTGTAAATTCAATTAAATGCATATATGCAATACATCTCTGGTATGTGGAACACAATATGCCAAAAGAATCCAAATCCATTGTATTTAAAAATCAGGTGAAAATACTTGAATGACCTGCTGCTTCCACACTTCAGTGGACACTTTACTATCCAATGAGGCCAGAGAAGAGGAAAACAATCAATGTCTTAGTTGAAATATTTTTGTTGAAATATTATTTTCATTAGAAGAATTTATTTAATTTTTGTAAAGCAAATTATACAAAAAGCATGTTTCAGCCTAAAATGTACAAATAAAAACCTCTGTTTGGTTTGATCAAGGCAGTTTTTGGAGTATGTCTGTTTGTGTTATTGCTATTATCACTATAGGTCCCAAATGGCTATTATAATAATCCCTCTTGACTACAAAGTATCCTGAGATATGTGAGTATGTGAGATAATGAAATATTCTATAATATATTCTATAAACCACATTTTTCACATTTAGTGTTTTGGAATGAATAAAATAAGTAATAAAAGTTTCTGCTTTTTTTCACACTCATGTATAATTTCGCATAGCTTTCTGATGATAATGATATTTAAACAGTCAAATTAAAATGTGGTGTTTAGTGACATGCAATTTTAATAATAATAATAATACATAGATAATATCGTTTTGAAAGGGTATTGTTTTTGTACCTTTCTTCTGATGTAGAAAGAACTGATTATCCCTGGAGCCTGTGCTGTTTTACGTCATTCCCTTATATAAATGTATAAAATCTGTCTGTTAACCCTGCATCTATCATACGTTTGAAGCAGAATGCATTTTATAGTAGCCTGTGAAACAGGTATGCAAGCCCTGTGTGCCATTCTTTTAAATGTTTTTTTTAACCAGCTGATGACAGGCTGATTTCAGCATTATCTTTACATAATCAAAGTAGCCTTGTTTTTCTTTTTTTCCTTTTCACTGAAACTGTTAATCGTGAATTGTGTGTTGTGTACATTCAGAACTCTAAAACTCTTCTAAGGACTGTAACTCATCATGTCAGTGGGAAATATTAGCTTTGTGAAGGATTTTGTTATAGTTGGCTTTCCTGGACTTCAGCCTCATTACTATGGCCTTGTATCAGCCGCTCTGTTTCTTGTTTATGTGTTTACACTGGTGGGAAATGCTGTATTTTTTGTTTTGTTTTTAATGACTAAGAGCCTTCAGAAACCTGTTTATTATTGCATTATAAATTTAGTGGTGTGTGATGTACTATTTAGCACCACTACATTACCAAAAATAATTAGCAAGTACTGGTTTCAAGATGGAACCATTTCATTCTTGGGTTGTTTTCTTCAGATGTTTTTTGTGCATTATTTTGGCTCAGTCACTGCACGTTTATTGGCAGTAATGGCTATTGATCGATATGCAGCAATCTGTTTCCCACTTCGGTATCACAATATCATGACAAACATAAACGTATTCATTCTGATCTTGGGCTCTTGGTTGTTGGGTTTGATAGGCCCTTTGATGATGATCATCCGAGCTTATCCTCTCCCTTACTGTGCAAGTAACTCCATTGTGCATTGTTACTGTGATCATATTGCCATTACAACATTGGCATGCACTGACAGAGAAGAATATAGTTACCCAGCATTCATTCATGCTATGATAGTACTGCTGGGCTCTCTTACTGTTATTGTTTTCTCTTACTGCGCCATTATTGTGGCAGTTCTGTGTATATCAAGCACTCAAGGAAGGATGAAGACTTTTTCCACCTGCAGTCCTCAGCTCATCATAATTGCCCTTTTTTTCCTACCCAGATGTTTTAATTATTTGTCAAGCAATATTAATATAAAATTCAGTACTGATTTGCGATTAGTCATTATTATGATGTATAGCCTTTTACCACCCATGATCAACCCCCTCATTTATTGTCTGAGAACAGAAGAGGTAAAGAAGGTTTTAATAAAAAAACTTAAAAGGAAAAAAATAGACATTAAATGAGTGAAGACCTGGCTGTACCTTTTTGGCTGTAGTTTGTCTGTATTTTTACATAAAGTACAGTATATACTTTCTAAAATTGACATACATAACATGAGCAAAAGGCAATGCAAACAAAACTTTAATTTACTGGTTTGCCATCTAAAAAAATCATTTATATATTTATTTAATGTAAATGCCTTTGATGTCTAGATGTCTGAAAATATGGTTGATAACTATGTGTTAAATAAAATAATGATATGGATAATGAAACTTCTTTTTATATTGCTGTATACTTACAATATGTTATGTTTAGTAATGAATAAACATTACTGCTTTTGACCTCTGTGCTGATATCATGATGTCATCCAGTGTTTTAAAACAAACAATATCTATTTATTATGCTTCATATTTAATGTCACAGTTTATCATATGAATTTAAAAATAAATAAAGTGAAATAAAATTCTAGAGCTATAGATAGATATTAAGCAATACTGGTTTTAGGAAGTTGTATTAGGATATATGAATCCATCTGTCCATCATTTGATCTCAGGTTTTCATTCAGTTAATCAAGATACACTTACTTGAATTTACCACTAGACGGCAGTAAAAGACCATTATTTTCTTTATTCATTGCTAGAAACAGAAAAATAACAAATGTACAGAAAAAACAGAGACCAACATGCTCATTCTATACAAATTTCAAACAGGAATGCATCATGAAATATTATTTCATTTAGTAAAGTCTTATTTGATATTGCAGAAAATTAATCAAAATACATTTATAGATGACGGTGATCAATGTATTAACAACTGTACAACCAGCACACTTAAAAATCAGACGGATTAATGTATATAGATTAGATTAGATTAGAGTAATATTTGCATATTTTAATGCAAATATTAGTCTTTTGAAACATGTATTATTAAAAATGTATATTTTGTATAAAATATGTATTTGTGAAAGATATTGACTACTGGTATTATTTTTGTACTGTAAGTCATAAAGAGCCTGAAAATGTAGTGTGTACAGGTATGTATGTAATATAAGTCATTAAGTCATTAAGTCATTAAGTATAAATAAGCAGACATTTAAATCATTAGACATGCTCTCTAATTGGACATGTTCCCTAATCCGTTTTTAAATACTTTTTTAATAATGTCTTTGATTTCTGCTGTGTTTAAAACATAAATGATGGGATTTAGCATTGGTGGAATAGAATAAGCAAGAGATGTGCTGATGATTCTGGCATTGGGTGTGAGAGAAATTAACACTGCAGCAATGTACGAGCTGCATATGGGCAGGAAATAGATCCCTACTAACAACAGATGAGATATACAGGTCTTCAGAGCTTTTAAACGTCCTTGCCACGATGTAATTTTGATTAAAGCAAGAAAAATTCCCATATATGAAAAGACTATAATTACCAATGGCGCTATATTGTATAAAACTGAGATAAGAAAAGCAAAGATCTTATTAATGTAATAGTCACTACATGCCAACCTAAACACTGGTCCATGATCACAAAAATAACTCTGTATCACAATAGATTGACAGAAAGAAAGTTGGTTAATAAAAGACACCATCAAGGCCACAACAGAAGAATTAAATGCCCAAATTGCTGAGAAAATACAAATCATAGTGGTATTGTTTACAAGAGCATGATATCTCAATGGCAAACAAATTGCAATGAAGCGATCATATGCCAGAACAACAAGAGTGAAACTCTGCATTGAACTAAAGAGAAACACAAAAAACATATTAGCCAAACAAGCATTGTAAGAGATGTACCGCGAGTCAAATAGCAAAGTCTTCATCATGTTAGGAATCAAAGCATTAGTTTCACCAATGTCAGCCAAGGCCAAGTTAAACACACCAATGTACTTTGGACTGTGCAGACTTCGTTCAAAACTAATAATGAGAAGGACTATACAGTTACCAATCATAGTAATAAAATAAACTATAAATAAGAATACATAGTAATAATTGCTGTACGGTATACCTGAAAGTCCAATGATGAAAAAGTATTCAGGACGAAAAATTGAGATATTCTGGTAAAAACTTGCATTTAAAGAACTCATTGCAGGTTGGTGTTTTGAAGCTGAAAACAGAAATGACCATAAGAAAATGTACAAATTTGTCATTTCAAAACTGTAACTACAATTTAAATTTAAATAAAATATACTTGCTTGTAACTTTGCAATATACTTGAATCACATACACTAAATCTTGAGAGTCCAAGCTAACAATGATGGTCTTGTGAGCCGTTTCGAATGAAATTACTCAGCTATAAATACTGGTTCTTATTCTCTCAAGCTGCGAAGATTACTGAATGTTTGGGTCTTTGAAGTCAAATATATGTTTTAGCCAAAGTAGTTTGGATATTTACTGTCTACAAACAGTCCTCACATCAGCGTTCTCATTTGACCTTTATTGTATAATATTGACAATATTCTAGTTATTTATGGAGCATGAATAGCCTGCTCCTGAAGGGCCTTCCAGAAGAGTTTATCTCTAGGCCTCATCATACACCTGTAGCAGCTAATAAAGGGATTATTTAAGAGCAGGATTGGACACACAAGAAATTTTTAAAATGCTCTTGATTCAAAACCACTCATATAACTTAGTGCCCAATACTGTTCCTGAAGATCCACATGCAGATTTTGGGTTCCAAACCTCATTTTCCAACATTTTTCTTAATAAGCCTTAGATTTGTCCAATACTGCTCCTGCAGGACCTTCTAGAAAAGCATGTCTATAGGCCTAATAAACACATCTGAAACAAATCATCAGGATCACAAGAAACTGCCTGGAAGTGCCAGCAAAACAGCAGCGCTTTACAAGGCTTTACAAATCTGAGCTGTTTCAACTGAAAGAAACTGGGTGATCTTAACAGAAGATAGTGTATTTGTTTTGTCTTAAGATGCACATCAGTAATGCTTTTTGCTAAGGCATGTTTATAAAAAGTACTTAAATGTCCTAATCCTAGTTAAGGCTAAGCCCTGTCTTAAACCAGGCCTATATGTTCATGCACTCAGGTCTTCAGAGCTTTTAAACAACCTTGCCAAGTTGTAATTTTGATTAAAGCAAGAAGAATTCAAATATATGAAAGGACCATAATGATTAATGGTGCTACAATGTATAAAGCTGAGATAAGGAACCCAATGATTACATTAATTCTATTGTCATTACATGCCAACCTATGCACTGGTCCATGATCAAAAAAATTTTGTGTATCACAAACTTTGTATCACAGTGAAATCACAAAATGAAAGTCGGGTGATAAAAGACACCATCATGCCCACAATAGAGCAATTAAATGCCCAAACTGCTGAGAAAAAAACTAAAATAATTGCTGTACGGTATACCTGAACGTCCAACGAAGAGAAAGTATTCAGGACAAACAATGGAGATACTCTGGGAAAAACTGGGAAAAAGAAGTAATTGCAGATTTGTGTTTGGTGGTTTGCACAAGCTGAAATTCAAAATCCCCACAAAAACATAAGCCAAATCAATTAAAATTGACAAAACTCACATTTAAAATTTGTAATTACAATTTTAAAATGTGAAAATATACCTTCATGTAACTTATATGTATAATATGATATGTATAATATCTGAATCTTGTTTATGTATAAGCGTTAGATTCGGAACAAACAAGGGCAGTCACTGAATACTAGTGACCTGGTTTGAATGAAATCAATCTGTAAATGCTGGTCCTTATGCTTAGAAGAACACTGGATATATGTATCACTGAATGCAAATATATCTTCTGATTTATCTCTTGAGAGCGTTTAGACAACATCATGTAATTAATTATCTGTTGCTAATGATTTGACCGCAATCAGTTTAGAGAGTTTAGTTTTTAAACAAACTGTATGCAACTCTTACTGTAACATTTACAGTAGATACACTTTTTGCCACACAATAGAACATTTATACACCCCTTTTTTGAATTGTTTGAAGTTATTAACTGCTTTTATTAACTGCTCCACCTCAACTGCTTTTGTGTTCTCATATGTAAGCCCACATATAATTACATTAATCAAAAATAAACTCCATGTTAGTCTATTAAGTTACACTGAAAATGCACACATTCAGTCCCAGGAGTGATGACATATACATCTGTAGCATCTGCTTAATATCATAGATAACCGTTTGGACTCTAGGCCTCTGAAAAAACCCTTTTACCCTTTGACATTTGCATATAAATTAAAGACCTGGACCCCCATTCTACATTTATATGGATGCTTAATTGCCAATGGCTTAATTGAACCAACAGATTGGTTCTCCAGTCTCTACATCAAACTTCAAACACATTCCAAAGAGAAGGAGGAGACCTCTGTGCTGGCGACCAATGACCAAGCCAGACCAGCGTATATTCAAGTGTATGAGTGTATCACAGCTTTCCTATCTCTTAAAGGTTCCTTTCTTGGTATCAAAATCATCTTCTCTTTCTTACTAAAACAATGGTGTGTACTATGTGATTTTGAATGCTGCGTTCACACCAGACAGGAATGAAGCGTTAAGCTCAAGTGATTTACATGTTAAGTTAATGCAAAGAAGTGATTAGACATCCTGTAGCTTAAGCTGAAAAATCTGAACTTTGGCAAAAATTTGTGCCGCGTAAACCAATCAGGAGCTTGCTCTAGTAGTGATGTGATTACTAGCGAGGACGAATTCCGAAACTATGGAGGACAAAATCATCATCTCTATATGATACATCTTTGTACTACAGAGACATCAGGAGGCAGTGGTAAGTGTCAGAATTACTAGCCGCGGTAATTCTGATCACTAAAAAACAAACAACAAAACCTCTATGAGCATGCTAATATCAGTATATGTTCACAAACACACACACACACACACACATATATATATATATATGTGTGTGTGTGTGTGTGTGTTTATATATATATGTATATATATATATATATAAACATCTACAGATTTATATTTATAAAATAGATTTGTAAATAGAATAATAATATGGTCTAAACATTCTTAGACTCATAGCATTCATCATGCACTACTATCATTACTGTGTAATAGTAGACATATGACACGCTCAGAAAGCACAGACAAGATGATATCAATCCAACAAGTAGTTTATTGTGAACAACATAGGGATATCTCACAGCGGATCAAGAGTAAAGGGTGCAGGAGCAAACAACAGGTGAGTTCAACACAGGTAAGCCGCTGGTAAGTATTTCTTGAAGACTTTAACAGGTGAGCAACGGAAATAGTCAGGTAAGAAATCAGGCAAGTATACTCAGTCCTTGAAAGTCCCCTTTCAAGTCCTTACAGTCACCATCCACCAGCATTGACTGAATCAGGAAGATAAAGCACCATAGCACACACAGGCAGGTAGCAGGGAGCAGTTAGAAAGAGTGTCTAACCTTGAGCTCAGCCATCGAGCCTCTGGCTGAGCGATGTAAAGTAGTGCAGCTGCTGATGACGGGCAGGTGTTAATAATCTGGTGACAAGTGATTGGGTGCTTTCCGTGGGTGCTGACTCAGGATCAGGTGAGAGTGACGGTGTGACAACATATCAAGCTTTCTACAGATAACTCTCATGTCTCTGTGTGGATTATTTGCTGAGTTTCAGCTGAGTTAACTCATTGCCACTCTTCCCCCGAAGGGCTTGCTCTCTGAAGTCCTGTAGCATCAGGACTACTGAAAACTTCTACTGAAACAACGGTCCTCAGACCATATCATCACAAGAGTAAGGAAAACCAATCTCTTTAAGACTGGTCTCTGGTATCAGTAGAGCTACTAATTAGGTGCCCTGAAGTGGAGGACCAGCAGGGAACAACTGATCTAGCTGCTTTAGAGACCTCCAGAGGAGGTAGCAAGCCTATCAGTTCAGTTACATTTCTGGGGGGAAAAACTGACAATAGCGCTCGCTGGAGATCGCTGTGTCCTGGAACACTGGCAGGGTTAACAGATCAATCTCCCTATGCGGGGTCTCCTCCTTGTATGAGAAGCATGTACTTGGCTGAGTCTGCTCCGCCTAGCAGCCTCACAAAGGTCTTATAGCAGGTCGTGGTGAAGGCTACTTCCCTGAAGAAGAAAACCTTAAAGTGCAGGCTAAGCTGTCTCTCTCTTTGTCTAGAGCACAATCAATCCTCCACTGGCCAGGGACCATATGGTCTCCCACGTTGGAGGCGAGAATTCTACCATTGCACCCCCAAAGCACCAGCTTAACTCTGAGTACCCCCTGGCCACCAGCATTTAAGACCTGCAATTCTTAAAGGCTTGGAGGACTGGGACGGAGCCTTTAAAGAAAATGCAGCGTAGAGAGAAAGATAGCTCGCAAGCACCTACTCAGTTAATGGCATCGTCTTATAACTGCTTCAATTCATCCCGATTCATCAGCGATTTGGGGTCCGTATGGCCGGATCCGCCAGACCCTGTCTGTGATCCGAATCCATCGTGGTCGATCACGGGTGAATTAGGTGAATCACCCGAATCACCCGAGATCCATGAAGACTGTGAGGCTCCATGGTCAGAACCTCAGGAACCTGTGTGTGGCTCAGAGACTCCATCGGCTCTGCCAGAGGCTGCACTACCTCTAGAGTACCTTTTAGAATACCTCTAAGTAATAGCATCTTATGAATAAGTACTAGTTGTCACAAGCCGCACCTCTGTGGCCCTCTCCGCCCACCAGCAGCGGGAACCTTCACCGAAGTACTAAGGTTTCCACCCGGACTTTTTAGGATCCCGTACCTCGGCGTTTGCGCGCCGCTTTCTCCCGCCAAACTGGACTATTTAAGCTCTGACTTTTGGACTAACTAGTCGCGAAGTCTCGATTTGCCCCGGCTATCATTTCCGAGCGTTTTCCATTGTTATCTTTTGCTTACCCGTGTTTGATTTACTGCCTGTTGTTTGTTTCCGCCATTTTGCCGCCTGTCCCGACCTATTGCCTGTTCCTTGACTACGATTTTGCCTTATCCTCTATTGTACTGTCTGCCCTGTGATTACGACCATTGCCTGTCTGGCTATCCCAATAAACTTTGTTGCAAATGGATCCGCAAGAGCCCCGCGAGTCATTACAGCAGACTTCGCCACCAAAGGATCCAGCAACCATGCGCCAAGTTATCGACGAGGTAAGCCGCCAAGCATCAGAGTTACTATCCCACCGGCAACAACTCGAAAAACTCACCTCTCTGACGGCTGAGCTAGTTAGCTCCATCCAGGCCCTCAACGCCGCGACCGTGGCCCAGAGTAGACCCGTCGATCCGCCGGCCGCGACACCTCCCTCGACCGCCCCAGAGCAACTCGAGCCCGGCGCGGCTCGCCCTCCCGGAGAAATACAGCGGCGCTCCAGGCAAGTGCAAGGGTTTCCTCCTTCAATGTGATCTGTACATGAGGGCTCAATCCAGCTGTTTTACGGAGGATGACGCCAAGATTTCACTGGTCTGTTCACTGCTATCTGGAAGGGCTTTGGATTGGGTTACGGCCTTGTGGGAGGGCCGCAGGATGACGTTTCCCTCTTATCAGAGTTTCCTGCGTCAGTTCCGGGAGGTCTTTGATCATTCCATCGATGGCAAGGACGACAAGGAGGAACTTCTCAGTCTCAAGCAGGGCTCTATGTCTGCAGCGGAGTTTACTATGACGTTCTGTACGCTCGCTGCACAGACCGACTGGGACAGCGACCCCCTCATGTCGTTATACCGAAGGGCTCTACGGGAGGAGCTACAATCGGAGCTGGCCTGCCGCGGGGAGGACTACACACTACAGCAGTACATGGAGCTGGCGATTCGCACGGATCAACTAATGCGCTCCAGGTGGGTGTGGCGTCCCGCTGCCACCGCCACGTCCTCTATGATGGCAGCCTCTCCTAGCCCCGAGCCCATGCAGATTGGAGCTGCACGTATCTCGCAGGAGGAACGTGATCGCCGTATGGGGCAGGGCCTCTGTCTCTTTTGTGGGAAGCCTGGACATCTCCGCGTCACCTGCCCCGTTCAACCAGTGAGAACTAAAGCCTACCGGGTGAGTGCCGTTTCCTTGGACATTGCTATGAAGCTAGAGGTGGAGTTAAGGCTAGAGGGTAATCACATCACTACTAGGGCTTTTGTGGACTCTGGGGCAGCGGGAAACTTCATTGACACCCAAATCGCTGCTGATCACAACCTCTCTTTACTTCCATGTACCCCCGTCATGGCCGTCGCAGCCCTCGATGGAAGACCCATCGGACCCGGCACTGTAACCTGCCAGACCGCACCTGTTACCCTCTGCACCAGCTCCCTACACACTGAACTCCCTACACACTCCCTACACACGGCCTTCTCCACCACTTCTGGACATTACGAATATTTAGTTATGCCCTTTGGCCTGTCCAATAGCCCCTCGGTCTTACTGGCCCTAGTCAATGACCTGTTCCGGGACATGCTCAACCAGTATGTGATAGTATACATTGATGACATACTTGTCTACTCTAAGACTCTACCCCTTCACGTTTCTTATGTGCGATCTGTGCTCCAGCGTCTCATCCGTCATCAGCTCTATGCTAAGTTGAGCAAGTGTGACTTCCACAAGACGCGAGTCTCGTACTTGGGGTACATCATTAGCTCGGATGGAGTAGCCATGGATGAGACCAAGGTCAAGGCGGTGGTTGACTGGCCCAGGCCCCATACCCTCAAGGAACTACAACGATTCCTCGGGTTTGCCAACTTTTATCGGAGGTTCATACGTAATTTCAGCCAGACCGCTGCTCCACTCACCACTTTAACCAAGGGATCCTACAAAGTCTGCCCTGGAACTCCGAATGTGAGAACGCCTTCGAGGGATTAAAATCCAAGTTTACCATGGCACCCATCCTCTGACACCCCGAGCCCGCTCTGCAGTTCTTCATAGAAGTAGACGCCTCCAGCTCCGGGGTGGGAGCCGTGCTCTCCCAACGCCAGGGAAGCCCAGAGAAACTGTACCCATGCACCTTCTATTTGCGCAAGTTGAACCCTGTCAAGCGGAACTACGACGTTGGGGACCGCGAGTTGCTCGCCATGAAAGCTGCACTGGAGGAGTGGCGGCACTGGCTGGAGGGGGCCAGGGAACCTTTTGTTGTCCTCACCGACCATCATAACCTGGAGTACCTCAGGTCGGCCATAAGACTCAACGCTCGACAGGCCCGCTGGTCACTATTCTTCTCCCGGTTCCAGTTCAAAATCACTTATCGGCCGGGCTCTAAGAACGGTAAAGCCGATGCCCTGTCACGCTTGCATGACCTGCCCTCACAACCTTCTGGTCCCGAAACCATTCTCCCATCAGCCCTCATCGTGGCACCCATACTCTGGGACATCATGAGATCCAGGAAGCCCAAGGTTCCGAGCCCGCTCCTCCTGAATGTCCAGCAGACAAATCCTAAGTCCCCGAGGTCTTGAGAGACCGCCTCCTGCACCTTATCCACAACAGCCCCAGTGCGGGGCATCCCGGCATCCTAGCTACCACAGATCTCGTTAGGAACCGGTTTTGGTGGCCAACCCTCTCAGCGGATGTCCAGCGCTTCATCTCCAGTTGCGCCACCTGTCAGATGTCCAAGGCCTCCAGACAACGGCCTGTGGGTCTCCTTCAGCCTCTGCCCATACCCCAGAGACCCTGGTCTCACATCGCCGTCGACTTTGTCACCGACCTCCCGGTCTCCGAGATTTCCACCACTATCCTCTCCGTAATCGACCGGTTCTCGAAGGCCTGTCGACTAATCCCGCTGCCAAAGATACCCTCCGCCTGGGAGACCGCCCAGTCCCTGCTGGAACACGTGTTTCGTTATTACATAGTCTCAGATCGAGGTCCACAGTTCACCTCCAGGGTGTGGAAAGCGTTCTGCCAGCAACTGGGAATCAACGTGAGCCTCACCTCGGGGTACCATCCGGAGTCCAACGGTCAGGTGGAGCGTCTCAACCAAGAGCTGACCCGCTTCCTCCGCTCTTATAGCCACAACAACCAGGAGGATTGGAAGAAATATCTTATCTGGGTGGAGTACGCCCAGAACTCCCTCCGCAAGCCAGCCACTGGGATGACTCCGTTCCAGTGTGTACTCGGGTTTCAACCTCCCTTGTTCCCATGGTCCGGGGAGCCCACAGACCTCCCTTCGGTTGACCACTGGCTCCAACGGAGTGAGCAAACCTGGGACGCCGCTCACACACAGCTCCAACAAAGTCACCGGCGTCCACATCCTACCTACGAACCCGGTCAGTGGGTATGGCTCTCCGCAAGGGACCTCCGTCTCCACCTTCCATGCCGCAAGCTAAGCCCGAGGTACGTGGGTCCTTTCAAAATTATAAGACAAATTTCACCTGTGTCATATCGTCTTGAACTCCCTGCCGGTTATCGAATCTCACCCACCTTTCATGTTTCCCTGTTAAAGCCCGCTGCCGCCCCAGACGGGGAGGGGGACCAGGACGAGGTTCGGCTCCCGAGGCTCCCCCTCTGCTCCAAGAGGATGAGGGCATCTACCAGGTCCGAGAGATCTTGAACTCAAGACGTCGGGGGCGTATCCTTCAGTACCTCATTGACTGGGTTTCGGCCCAGAGGAGAGATCCTGGGTTAATGCACAGGACATCCTGGACCCTTCGCTCACCGAGCGCTTCCATCGGGATCACCCTGAGAAGCCGGCCCCCAGACCACATGGAAGGCCCCGACGTCGAACTGTCTCTCGCTTCAGGAGCCGCTCGCGGGGGGGGGGGGGCTCTGTCACAAGCCGCACCTCTGTGGCCCTCTCTGCCCGCCAGCAGCGGGAACCTTCACCGGAGTACTAAGGTTTCCACCCGGACTTTTTAGGATCCCGTACCTCGGCATTTGCGCGCCGCTTTCTCCCACCAAACTGGACTATTTAAGCTCGGACTTTTGGACTAACTAGTCGCGAAGTCTCGATTTGCCCCGGCTATCGTTTCCGAGCGTTTTCCATTGTTATCTTTTGCTTACCCGTGTTTGATTTACTGCCTGTTGTTTGTTTCCGCCATTTTGCTGCCTGTCCCGACCTATTGCCTGTTCCTTGACTACGATTTTGCCTTATCCTCTATTGTACTGTCTGCCCTGTGATTACAACCATAATACAATAAACTTTGTTGCAAATGGATCCGCAAGAGCCCAGCGAGTCATTACACTAGTACCTAATAAATAAGCACAAGTATCTAATAATTAAGTACTAGTATCTAATGACATGAAAATCGATAGTGCAGTTTGTAGATTAAATGTTTAAATGGCATGTTATAGTAGCAGCCACAAAACTACTATAACATAAGGATTGCATCATAGTTTTTTCTGAAAGCCCTCAAGAGATTAATCAGAACATATATTTCCATTCAGTGACACAGCCAGCCAATTATCTTTGCAGCATGAGGGAATAAAGTTGAGCATTGGATTTTAAATGCCATAATTCAACACAGAGCACACATGTTCAGAAGTCCTTGTTCTATAACTCTAAAGCTTTAGATTTATTTGTACAGGTCTGTATTTTTAATGTTATCTACAAATGCATACAACTGTACATTTCTTCACTTCTTGCATTTAAAAATTGCTGTTAAAATTGTGGCTTAACATTTGCTGCTTTTTTCTAATGTCCTTAGAACAAATGCAAAGGCTGCCATGAATTCTGTAAATGCAAGTATATCTCAGAATATCTCTATTGTCCGTCCTCAACATTTTTTCATCATTGGACTTTCAGGTATACCATACAGCAGTTATTTCTATGTTTTTTTATTTATAGTTTATTTTATTACTATGATTTGGAACTCTATAGTCCTTCTCATTATAACTCTTGAACGAAGTCTGCACAGTCCAAAGTACATTGGAGTGTTTAACTTGGCTTTGGCTGATATTGGAGAAACTAATGCACTAATTCCTAACATGATGAAGACTTTTCTCTTTGACTCACAGTACATCTCCTACAATGCTTGTTTATCTAACATGTTTTTTGTTTTCTTCTTTAGTAGTTTGCAAAGTACCACTCTTGTTGTTCTGGCATATGATCGTTTCATTGCCATTTGTTTGCCGTTAAGATATCATGCAATAGTGAACAATGCCAGTATGGTTTTAGTTTTCCCTGCTATATGGGCATTTAATTCTTCTTTGGTGGCCTTGATGGTGTCATTGATAACTCGAATTTCATTCTGTGAATCCACTGTTATACAAAGTTATTTTTGTGATCATGGACCAGTGTATAGATTGGCATGTAATGACTATAATATTAATAAGTCTGTGGGATTTGTCATAACATCTTCATTCCTTATTGCACCAATGATCATTATATTTCTGTCATATTTGGGCATTTTTCTTGCTTTAAGCAAAATTACAACTTGGGAAAGACGTTTAAAAGCTCTGAAGACCTGTGTTTCTCATCTGTTATTAGTAGGGATATATTTCCTTCCCATATGCTTCACATACCTTGCACAGCTCTTGCTTTCTCTCACACCCAATGCACGGGTCATCAGCACATCCCTGGCATATGTTGTTCCACCAATGCTAAATCCTATTATTTATGTTTTAAACACAGCTGAAATAAAAAACTTAATGCGAAAAAAGCTTAGAAACAGATCATCTTAGATTAGATTACAGAGAACATTTCAAAATGACTGCAATGATAGCTTTGCTTTTTCATTTTTAATATATATCATAGATTAAGTATTATCATCACTACAGGGACTGAACGTGTGAATTGATGAATAGCTGTGATATGCAACTTATTTATAGTACTTGTTTATGAATGAGAATGATAATTTCTGCCAAAAAAATAATAGGCTACTACTACAATCAACAAGATTTCAGAGAATAGTTTTATAAAATGTGTATGAAAACAAAGTATATAATGTGGGACTTAATTTCCAAGGTTAACATTTTTTTTATTTCAAACTAACTACTATACCTAAAAATGCATAAACAACCATGAACAAATTAGGGACTAAAACACCTGAGATATGATCATATTGAGTCCAACATTAAAGTAGCATCTGTTGCTAGCGCTAAGCAGCGATTGGGGACTCCCAACACTGGGCCATGATTTAGGAACGAAGGTTTCCTCCACATGTCTAAAGCATGCGTAGCTCGGCATGATACTTTGATTATGCAGAGAGGATATCCCCTCAGGGATACACCTAACATTGAAGTAGCATTCAGAATCTTGGATCTGGATGTATACTTGTCCTACATTGGCAGAGGTTACTTGCATTAACATGCTGTCACATATTTAGATGTTTTCTGTTGTTTCCCTGTAATCTAGTTCTGTTTGATTAGTGATTCTGTTCAGGTGTGTCTAGTTAATTATCGTTGATTACCTTCCATTTATAAGTTGCTCTCTGTTCTTCATTTTTCATCTGTTCTCATCTTATTAATGTTGTGTGTGAAACTGTTTGCTTGATCCATGTTTATATTAAAAGTGTTAAACTGCTCTGATGTCTCTTCATGTTTTGGATTACACACACACCGTGACACATGCTATCTATTAATTTCTCTGTAGACTAGTTCAAAGAACATAAATCATATTTATTTTACTGTGTCTAAAATGTTATATATGAGGTAATTTATCTCTCATACATGCATATCTTAATTTGATGTTGCTTTGTATAAATTCTGAAGATGTCGAGTTACTAACGTGTAACTGCATGAGGCACCGGCAGGATTACTTGATTTGTTTTTTCCTTATAAAAGTGGAAACAGCTTACAATACCACACTGAATAAGGCAGTGTTCGAAACTATTCAAAATATTTATTTTATTTATGTACAATCACAATAAAAATTGTTGTGCTTTTGTAAAAAAAACACAATTGAATGCCAATTTCTAAGGAGTGATGAAATGAATTTTCTGCATATAGGTTGCTACTTGTTGCCAGTTTTTTTTTCCCTTTTGTTCCTTACATTTATTATTTAGTTAGAAAAAAAAAATTGCATATGGGCATATTTATTTTATATTGTGGCAGGAATCCCGATGGACAATCAGCGTCGCCCTGGCAACCAACAACCCACACTTGGACTCACTCAGCACGGGCCAATCGGTCACGGTTTGGGACCAAATATAAGCTGGGTTCCCAGCCCAGAAGACTGAGAACTATCTCCGATGGTGTGTGAACCTACCTGCTCTCTTTTGCTTACTTCCTGTCATGATCTGCTGGAAGTACCAGTTGAACTTTAGTATTTATATAATTACTAAATTTCTAAGGAGTGATGAAATGAATTTTCTGCATATAGGTTGCTACTTGTTGCCAGTTTTTTTTCCCTTTTGTTCCTTACATTTATTATTTAGTTAGAAAAAAAAAATTGCATATGGGCATATTTATTTTATATTGTGGCAGGAATCCCGATGGACAATCAGCGTCGCCCTGGCAACCAACAACCCACACTTGGACTCACTCAGCACGGGCCAATCGGTCACGGTTTGGGACCAAATATAAGCTGGGTTCCCAGCCCAGAAGACTGAGAACTATCTCCGATGGTGTGTGAACCTACCTGCTCTCTTTTGCTTACTTCCTGTCATGATCTGCTGGAAGTACCAGTTGAACTTTAGTAAGGCACTTCCAGCCTCCATGTTATTTGTTGTGTTTTTCCACTCCTTTTATGTTCTGTCCCATGTGCTCCCTGTCTCCACCCACCTAATGTGTTGCCCCAGCAACTAATGTGTTCTCCGCCCCCC
>JAUYWG010000013.1:761860-774479 GCA_034779775.1 Enteromius afrohamiltoni
ATTCATTGGACGTTGGTACAGCAGATTCAGAGCCGTCACGCATGAAGGCGTTCCCCATAGCGTCTCTGGATGCAGTGGAGTTCCCGGAAAAGAACACAAATTTTGTTGTGTTTTAACAATGCATTAGTAAATGCTGAAATTAGCATTAACTAGGATTAATAAATGCTTGTTCATTCTTAGTTTATGCTAACTAATGTTATTAATTAATGTTAGCTTGTAAAAATGTTACCAAAATCATTTATTAAGCTGTTTTCCCACATTATGTTTCACATTTTGTAAAAAAAAATTATATTGTAATTGTTTAACCTTTTTCATAACCTTAATGTAAAGCACTTTGTATTGCCATTGTATATAAAATGTGCCATATAAATAGAATTGCCTTGCCAAAATGTAATTTTACAATTTTGTCAACATATCCAGACAACATAACTACAACTGCTGTAGAAAAAAAAAACATGTGGAGCTTTGCAAATTAAATAATACACAAGGTATAAAAGAATAATTCAATAATTCATTTGCCCAGCGCAATCAAAATATTGCAAGCAAAGGTGAATAATTTTTTGTTTGCTGCAAATGCAGTCAGATGAGCTTAACTTTAATTAAATATTCCTTTAAAATTCTCTCAGTGCTCACTTGAAGTTTTAGATGAGCAGATTGACACCAGCACACAAACAAAACCCCATTTCTTCTGACCGTCCGCATTTTGATCTCAACACTGTCAAATCCCTGAGAATCTCCTTCCCTCCCATCCAGAATGGCCTGCAGAAGCTGGTTTCTTCTGTAGCTTTCCTTCACAGCAAACTGAATGTAGGCCTCCCCGTTGAGAAACAATACATGCTGCTCAGCCAAATCTAGCAGAAATAGAATTCCATTCACTTAAAAATGTTAATCACTGAACTACAAAAAAATAATACAACAAAAACAATACATTACTCATGGCACAGTTGGGTCCTGTGAATTGGTCTCTACACTGGCAGTGGTGGTGTGACCATCGGTCTTGACAAACTCCTTCGTTCAAACACACTGCAGTTTCACAAGGAGAACTATCTGTTCGTGGACATCTAAAAAAAAAAAAAAAAGAAATAAACTGAAATATGGCATTATAACAAAAAATTGAATAGTTATAAATAATTGTTTGAAACTGACCGATCAAGAACATTCTGGGATGCCAGAGATTTTAAGGAATCTGCACCAAAGTTGTTCACTTTCATGTTTCTCATACAGCCAACAAAGTAATGAGTCCTGATCTGCCTCTGTAAAATGACATCAATGGACTTTATGCCGCCAAACGTCATGTTGTTTGAGCTTACTTCCAGAGTCCTGTTTGTAAATGCAATTTCAAGGTTCAGTTACACAAACAAATAATATCAGTTTGCAATTCTGTTTACTATTATCTTCAATCTGCAACTGAAAGGTGAGATTTAAAAAAATATTACCTGTGCGTTTCAGAGGCACCATTTTGCGACAAGCAAAAGCCTTGCGGTTCATGGGGAGAGCAGTTGTCTATTTCTAGAGAGGCTACCTGAGAGACACAAAAGCATGTATACCAGCAAAATATCTGGGTAAACTTTCACACAAATGATTTGACTGATTTTGTAAAAGGAAAAATATCTGTGGATGGGAATCCCGTACATTTCCAGTTCTTCTTACGGTGATGTTGTGAAAACTTCCATCAGCCACCATCTTCCCTGTTTCCAATCTTATCACTCCAGATCCAAGATCATAAGACAGCCACAGTCTTCCTCTCACAATTTCAAGGGCCAGGAAGTCTGAAGCTGTTGGGTCACCATGGTTGTACAAAAGCAAAGCATTTTGCTGCACAGTTGCAAATTCCAAATAGATATAGTTATACTGTGGATCCAATGGAGGGAGTTCTATATAAGAAATTTCCTGAAAGCCATAACTGTGCTCTTCACAATTGACTCCACTCACACCTAACAATAAAACGAATTGAGCTGAATTCAATAATGAATAATGCATTATATTATCATCACTTCAAATTATATATATATATATATATAGAGAGAGAGAGAGAGAGAGAATAAATTGAGTTTAATATGATATACTGTTAAAGGAATAGTTCACCCTAAAATGAAAACTACAGCATATTTTACTCACCCCAAAGCCATCCTAGATGTATATGACTGTCTCTTTCAAATTAACACTGAGTCTGAGTCTTTAAAAAAAATTATGCTGGTGGATAACGACCATGATTTTGAAGCTCAGTAAATTGGATATATCCACAAATACTGTGCCTTAAAACCTCTGAAGCAGTTTTTTTAACAAAAATATTTATAAAAAATATTTTCTTTTTTAAAATTATAACCCAACAGATGCATACTTGTCCCATAGAGCAGCATCTTGGCTGACTTCTGATTTGACATATGATGTGAGCTAAGTTGAGTCAGAGGTCAGTCAAGAAAGTCATATACGCCGAGGATGGCTTGAAAGAAGGAAAAGAATATGTAAAAAGGTAGACAGACAGGTAAACAGAAAATTTCCTCTTACCAAATGGACACTGGCAAGAGTAGCCAGTTAAAAAACTGGAGCAGTTCCCAAACACACAAGGGGAGGAAGCACAGTGGTCAACAGTACGATCACAAAATGTTCCTGTGACAAAAAAAGTTGTTGATTAATCTACGACACATCACTTAAAATTGGATAAACACAAAAAAGTGTTTATTTGCATTTATAAGCCCATACCTTCATAGCCTTGGCTGCAATCACAGATGAACCCTCCCTGTCTGTTCCAGCACGTTCCTCCATTTAGACATATAACCATTTCACATTCATTATCAACTATAGTACACCGCGGCCCTGAGAATCCATCTTTGCATTGACAAAAATAAGTTCCTGGATTGTTATAGCAGTTTCCCCCATTTTCACAAGGTTCCTTGGCACATTCATCAAAGTCTATTTCACATGCATCACCTGTAAATCCTGCTGGACAAGAGCAGTTGAAGATTTCCACAAAATACGGAGATACAAATATAAGACTAGAGCTTTCCAACACAGCAACTTCCTGACTGATGTGAATGTTTCTGTTGCAGGTGGCACCATTATGGCAAGGTTGGAGCATACAGGGGTCGCTGGCTATTTGGGATATAATCACATTGCTTTGTGCTTCAAGTAACTTTTTATGCATGCTTGATATTCCTCTTGCCACTTCTCCAGTTAGATACTGACCATTGTAGCTTTTCACGGCAGCCAGAAGCAGCATTTTATCTCCCTGCAACTTCATTCCAAACACATGCGTTTTGGATGCTTGAAGATTAAAGAGGCTATCCAAAGCTTTGACAAATTTTAAATACTTCAAAGATAGAAATTCTTCCAGAGTAGTTACAGAGATGTAGAACAACACACAGTTGTCCAGGGAGACATTAGTAAAGCCTTTGTAATTGACGTAGATGCTGTTGTTGACTGAAGGGTGAAGCTGGTCACTCGCTTCGACTGAAATATTATAAGTTGCCTCTCCTTGGTATGGGGACGACCACAAATTACACATTCCGAATGGGAAACTAAACATCCTAAGTGGCCCGTTTTTGATTGTACAATTGAACACATCCAGTTCGTCCTGATCAGTTGGTCTAACATTTCCAATTAGTCCTCCTGGGAAGGAACTTCCATAATATTTCACCAATATATTAATATTTCTCTGGAGTGGTGCATTGTCATTTTCATCAAGAACTTTTATATGAAACAAAGCGGTGGAGGACATTGGTGGCTTACCAGCATCTTGAACCACAATATGCATATTGAAAAGAGGATTACGCTCACGATCAAAGGGCTGTGAGGTGAAGAGAACGCCATCAGATTTAAGCGAGAAACCATCAACGGGTTTTATTATCCAGTATGTGAATGGACCTTGATTTGGAGGAAGATCATCATCTGTGGCTGCCAAGGTGGAGACCAGAGTGCCAGCCGGTTGGTTTTCTCGGATAAAACCTTCAGTTGTCAACAGTTTGGGAGGATTGTCATTCACATCAGTGATGGTGATTGCTACCTTAGTGCTTCCAGTTACAGCAGGAGAGCCCTCATCAACAGCAATGACTGTCAGGTTATAGATGGCCCACATCTCTCTATCCAGGTGACTGTTAACCGAAATAACCCCACTTACTGGGTCTATAATGAAGGAACTGTTGATATTTCCATGTTCTATGCTATAAGTAAATCTGCTCCATTCTAGGATCACATCCCGGTCCACCGCTTTAACTTTAGTTATAAATGTCCCAATTGAGATGTCCTCTGATACTGCTTCAGTGTAAAGCATCGACTCAAACTCAGGAGGATCGTTTTCATCTATGATGTGTAGATATATTAATGCCTCATCAACATTAAATCCTGTAATAGCCCCTCTGTTTTTTGCCAGCACCCGCAAGACTTCAACATTTTGGAGACGATTTCTCAAATCTTTTGAAATATATATTATTCCTGTATGCTCGTCCACAACAAAATTAGCTTTTTTACTTTGCCCTGCAAGTACATAAAACACTTCTCCATCAGGTCCATGGTCATAGTCTGTTGCACCAATCCTTCCTATTTCCGTTTTTGGCAGCAAAGCTTCTGACACTGTGAAGTTGTATAGATGTTTTTGAAAAGCAGGGATGAATTCATTGAGGTAAGCAATTTGGATGTGTATATGGGCAATATCAAACAAATATGGAAAGCCGATGTTGGTGGCCTTAACTGTAAGTTCAAAATGCTGATTTTGCTCATAATCAAATATGTCTAAAGTGGTGATAGTGCCATTTTTGGTGTCCAAATAGAAGTGATTTATATCTCCTGCAATAAGCGAATATGTGATTTGGGAGTGAATTCCAGTGTCAGCATCCTTTGCCCAAATTTGCAAAACTGTGGTACCAATCAAAGCATTTTCTGATACGGTGGCAATGTAATTATTAGATGTAAATACAGGAGGGTTGTCATTTAAATCTGTTACATACACTATGATATTAAGTTTCTCCATCTTGGGACGCCAGCCTCCGTCTTCGGCAATGACGCTTAGATGGTGAGTTTCGAATTCCTCAAAGTCAAGCTTTTTAACCAGCTTAATCAATCCTGAAAATTGTCCTATTGAAAACAATCCATTTTCATTTCCACCATCAAAAGAATATGAAATAACACCATTGATGCCAACATCTTTATCTTTGCCTTGGATTTTCCCAATAACTGAACCAATGGACAAATCTTCTGGGACAAAAAACTCCACTTTGCTGTTAAGAAAATGTGGTGCAAACAGGTTCTCCCGTGTAACTTCAAAAATGATTTCAGTCTGCGCAGAAAGAGAAGGAAGGCCTTTATCTTTAGCAGTGATTTGAAGTGTTAATATGTTGTTAAGGCTATTTGCTAAAGTTTTATATACCAGCACTCTTCCGCTGTAATGTTCTACCTCAAAATAAAGAGATCCATTGCCACCACTTTTAAAGTACTCAACACTGTTGTTCATGTCAAGAGAATCAGGATCTAGTGCAGACATCTGGATCACTTCGGTTCCCACATCCAGGGTTAAAGGGACTGGTACTAAAGGCCTGAAGGGTAAAAACAAGGGTGGGATTTGATTATGTCGTACTAATGTCACTAAAACAATGCTAGAGCTATTCAAAGGGTAACTTCCACAGTCTGATGCCACAACTGTGAAAGTAAAATTTACAGATTCAGATGCATGAAGAAAAATAGGCTGTTTGGTTGATATTTCCCCAGTTGATGCATTTAACAAAAAAAGTTCATTTGGTGGGTCAATGAAGTAGAGGATTTGGGCATTCTCTCCAAGATCTCTGTCTGTGGCACTAATTTGTAGAAGGAGAACTTCATGCATCTTCATCTCAGGGATAGTGAGAGTGTAAAGCTGTTGATAGAAGACAGGTGTGTTGTCATTGACATCTATGATGTTTATGGTGACTTCTGTGCTGATGCTCCAAGCAGAATCATTGGCATTGACTTTAACTATATAATGATCTTGATCTTCTCTGTCCAAAGGATGCAGTACCATTAAGGTTCCAGTGGTTTTATCAATACTGAATGGGAACTCATGGCCAATGATTGTATATTCAATGACAGCATTTAGACCAACATCTTCATCTGTAGCAGTTATCTGAATGACTGAAAAACCAACAGGAGCATCCTCGGAAACCTCTGTGATGAAAATCTGTGAGAAGCGAGGAGCATGATCATTTATGTCAAGAACTGCAACGAAAACAGCTGCAATGGCTGAAAGACTGATGTTTTCATTATCGACAGCCTTGAGGGTAAGATTATAATATGGGATTTTTTCTCGATCCAAACGTTTTGTTGTGAAAAGGCTGCCATGAATTTTGTCCATTTTAAATGTACCCTCAGTGTTACCAGCCAAAATAAAATACTCCACCTCTGCAAACACTCCAGAGTCTGCATCAGTTGCTAACACATTACACACACTACTTGAACCCAAGTTCTCATACACTTCACATCTATAGAGGTTTTGTGAGAACACTGGTGGGTTATCATTCACATCACTGATATTCAAATTAAGTTTGGCATATGATGAAAAAGGTGGCATCCCTGAGTCTCTGGCTTCAACTATTAGATGAAAATACATGTTGGTTTCAAAATCTAAGGGATCCTTGACAGTCAGCTCACCAGTGCTGTGGTGAATCTCAAAAACCTCCCCAAAGTTTCCAGAGGCGAGATAGAAAAACACTGGTGCATTTCTTTGTGTCTCTGCAGTGACAGTAGCCACCAGGGTCCCTGTGGGCACATCCTCAGAGAGGACGTCCTTATAAACTTGGACTGCAGTATGAGGAAAGTATGTATCATTCTGGAATCTGACAGTCAAGGTTGTTGTGTCCATTTTTGGCAGATCTGCTCCATCCTGCACATGAACTTCAACTGTGATATCACTTCTTCTTTTAACAGAATCTGTCATAAACACTGTTCCTGTGCGAGAGTTAATGAAGAAGAAATGGGCATGTTGGCCATGGAGAGAAAAATTTAGTTTTGCATTCAATCCAGCATCTGCATCTTCTGCCATCACTGTACAGACCACTGATCCTGTAAAGTGCAGAAAAAGAGGAGTTTATCGAAGCTAAAAGGTAATGGTCTAAAAACAGTGGATAACTACTAGTCAGTCACAATAATGTACATTCACCTTTGGTTATCCCAGTAGGAACATTAGCCACATATGGTCCATAAAGAAAGGATGGGAAGTGATCATTTACATCCTCAACTGTTATTGAAACAACAGCTAAACTGGAAAGAGGCTTAGTTGGATGTCCGTCAGTGACAGTTACCAAAAATTGGTAAAAAGCCATTGTCTCTCTGTCCAAGGCACTTGTGGTGAATAAATCCCCAGATGTTTCATTGATGGAAAAAGGAAGATCTAAGCCCTCTAAAGAATATCTGCAGGTCAAATAAAAGTGAAATATTTACACTCAATAACGTTATACCACACAAGCTCATATCAGTTTTTTTACTACGAGTTGAGCCTCGGATCCAAGCCTCTTCGCTGACAGTAAGTCATGTTCTTTCAGGAATGCTTGGGCAGGAGAACTTGTGAAAGTGTAATGAGCAAATTACCTTAGCTGTCCATTGGTACCGTCATCTAAATCTGAAGCTGTAACTCTCAGAACAATAGTCCCAACAGGAGAATCTTCCAATATGTGAGTACTGAATAAATCACTGTCAAATACTGGGATGTTGTCATTGACATCGTCAACAACAATGACCAAGGTGCCTGTGCCTGTCAGTGATGGAAATCCTAGAAATAATGGACAAAGAATTATGAACAATTCTCTGAATAAGTACTTAAACTTGGGATGCACTGATTTAAAAGTTGGTTAACATTAAGGCTGATTTATGGTATATGGTAAATGCTAAAATTTAATTTAAATGAAAAATAAAACTCTCAAAACATAAATAATATTAATCATTATGGTGTACATTAGAAATATTATTGCATCCCTACTATATACAGCTAACTAAAACTAACTAAACTTGCAAATTAACTGGTTATGTCTAATGAGACGTTGCAGTAAAGGATACAAATGATTACCTGAATCAACAGCAATAACTTTTAATGTGTATTGGCTTTTCAGTTCTCTATCAAGATCTTCTAAGATTTGAAACGTTCCATTTGAACTAAGTGAGAAGAGACTCTCGTCATTTCCTGATTCTATAGAATATGTCAGCTGACCATTAACTTCATCAGAATCTTCATCAGAGGCATGTATCTACAAAAGACACATTTCACATCTTCATGAATCACTGAAGAATATATTAAAACAGATTCACTAAGGAATAGAGAGGTTTTAAGCTAAGTGTAAAGACGGGGTTGACCTCGTTGTTATGGATACATCAGCATGCTTATTATGCACACAGTGATTGGTTGTTGTTGAAGTGGGGTCTCTGTCAGAGATTCATTTATAGAAGTCTTGTAGAGCGCAATAGTATCGTTGCCATATTCAAATAAAGGTTTAAAAAATAAAAAAGATCTTAAAATGCAGGCTACTGTCACCAATTAAACAAATATAACAGAGTAGAATAATAATGGTTGATGGTAAAACATGCAAATGTCTTACTAAGAAAACCTGGAAACAAACTGGAAGCTGTTACTTCATGCCCAACTGGTTAATGAAAACAAGGATACAAGCTTGGTAATGCTGGTGAACAGTGGCCATTATTTTGAAGCTCCATAAATCGTGAAACTAACCTATACACCTCCGGTGGATAACACATGTTTTCTGAAGCAGACAGGTTTTTGTAACCTTATATAGGTAAGTTTTACAACAGATCCATGATCCATTTATGGAGTTTCAAAATAATGGCCACTGTCCACCAGCATTACCAAGCTTAGAAGAGCCAGGATAAATATGTAAAAATCTGAGAGAGTTCATCTGAAAGAAGAAAGTCATATACACATGGAATGGCTTGAGGTGAGTTTGGGGCAATTTTCATTTTTGGGTGAACTATTCAGTTAAGATGGAGTTGTGAATATGGGCCTAAAAGTCCAAGTCATATTAAATACCTGATGCATGTGCTGAGAAGAGTCTTCTCCATTTTCGAAGACATGTAATGTCAGTGATTCGGATGAAAAAAGAGGAATGCAGTCATTAACGTCCAGAACTGTGATGTTAATGGTTGCTGTGGCAGACCTTTGAATATCTCCCTGGTCTACTGCTATGACAAAAAAGCTGTAGAAAGGCTTCTTCTCACGGTCCATCTTGTCTATCACTGAGACCACACCTAGAACAGAGTCCACCATAAACCCACTTTCTGAGACAAAGAACCGCACCTGCCCATTTGACCCAATATCTTGATCATTTGCGGTAACTCTGTGCAGGCTTGTTCCACGAGGTACATCCTCGTATACTGAAAGACTGTATGAGCTTTGAGTGAACTGTGGATTGTGATCGTTTACATCCTCAATAAGCACTGTGAGGTTCATTGAGCTGAACAATGGAGGAACTCCTTTATCCTTGACATTCAATGTGACAGTGAGAACTTCCTTGGTTTCTCTGTCCAATGGCTTCTGTAGGTACACAACCCCAGTCAAACTATTTATACTCAAGGGTTGTTCTTCTGCACTCTCAAAACTGAAAACAACTTCACTATTGGATCCAGCATCAGCATCTGTGGCCTGTATAACCGTGACAACAGAATTGAGAGGTGCATTCTCTGGAAAACGAATAGTACTGGGGGTCGTGATGAGAGGGGAGTTGTCATTGACATCCAGAAGATAGATGGTAACATCCACTGAGGTTGTGAGCCGAGCCTCTATGGGTAAAGCACGATCACTAGCCTGTACAATGAGGCTATATGTTGCATGTGTCTCTCTGTCTAACTCCCCTCTTAGACAGAGAGCTTGATGCTGGTTTATAGAGAACTTGCCCTCAAGATTTCCAGATGTTACCATCAAATCCACTTCTCCATTTATACCTGTCAGATACAAGAAAAATAACACCTGTCATAAAACATACTTGCAATAAAATGACTAAGCAGGTGATATTAGTAATCACCAGATTTACATTCAAAAACTTTTTTCAGAAAAGCCATGATGTATGAAGTAAATGAAAAAAAACATAAGCCATTTATTTATTTGGCTATGCTCGTATCAGCTCATATCAGATTACTGAAGAACAATTTGCTAAATATGTACAGAAGAATATACTATAGATGATGCATAAATAAATATTCTGGCTGATATGAATATATTTATAATTATTTTAATGTTGTGGTTGATTATCAGTAAATAACTAACATTAGAATTCTCAATATTTTATTTGAATATCTTAAAAAGAAAACATTAATATATAAAATGCAACATGTGCATCACATTATTTTACATAGAATATAAAAAAAAATATATATTAATTTTAAGATTTGCTAAAGATTGCTTTTAACAGCCTTAATGCATTATCAGTGTTTTTTATGGCTTGATAGACATCCATCAAGAATATAAACATTTTGGTATAACATCACTAGATAAAAAAAAATATATAATCTTGATTATTGTTATTACTAAGTGTGTATGTAAGCCTGAACATCCTCATCAAAAAATTCCCCAAATGGGTCAAAAGGAACTGTGAATTTCACTGTGTGCTGAACATTTGGAACACAATAGGCTTTCCCCTGAAACTGAAATAAGAGAAGACAAGACAGGGGGTTCTCCATTATTAGCAGTTGCTAGCATCCCCAGTAGAGAAAACCCTATTCATCATTCTGAGACTGAAAGAGAACAAAAAAGAAATGACGTAAGCTTTAATGAGACCTCTTCAGCCAGTTTTGCACTTCCCAAAGCTTTTCAAATGTGTGAACTTTGAAGTAGTGCTTGAATGCAAATAAAAGCTATGTCCTATACCACCCATTGTGCTAAATCTGTATTGAACAAACCAAAACAAAGACTAAATAAGCCAGAAGATACAAGGGGTATGAACACATGATCACATACGCTACAGTTTGGAAGTTGGGGGTTGAAAGGTTTTTAAAGGGTTACTCCACCCTAAAATGAAAAAATGGTTAATAATCACTTACTTCATTATAATGGAATTTCATTCGAAACACATAAAAACTTAATTTAAGATATTTTGGATGAAAACCAGGAGGCTTGTGACTGTCCCACTGATGTCCATGTAATGAACACTGTCAAGACCCAGAAAAGTATGAAAGACATCATCAAAAATAGTCCATCTGCAATTATTGGTTCAATCTATTAAGTGGTGAGAATACTTTTTGCACGCAAAGAAAATACAAATAACGACTTTATTCAGCGATTTGTCTCTCTTTCCACGTTACTATAGCACCATTTCGGAAAGTATCAGCTGAACACAAACTGTGTATGCTTTTAAGTTTGGGGTGGAGTAACCCTTTAATTTGTTTGAAAGATGTATCTTTGCCAAGAATGCATTTATTTGATAAATAATTCTGTAAAATAGTAATACTATAACATGAACATGTACATGTGTATGTTTTATTTTTATGTGATGTATGTAGTGCAATGTTACCCTCATCTGAATCTGATACATTCAGATTTAGGAAGCACATTCCAACTGGTGAGTTTTCTGGTATGGAGGCCGAGAAGGCATCTTGGCTGAACACTGGTGAGTTGTCATTGAAATCAATCACGTTGAAGTACACTCTGATTGTGGTGAGCTCACTGTTCCTCTGCTGAGCTGCTGCAGTCAGGATGTAGTAACGCTCCACCTCAAAATCCAGAGCTCGGGACAGAAGAAATTCACCAGAATGTGGATTTAGAAGGAAAAGACCATCACCATCATCCTCCTGAACAGAGTACACTGAGGTTTCATTCTCCTCACTGTATACTGTCTTCACGTGTCCCACAATTGTTCCTGTGAAGGTGACATACAAAGCTGAAATTTATTATATTTTAGCAAATACAACAAAGTGCTTAAAAAAATGAGACAACCTTAATAATATAATATATTTAAAAAAGCATTGCCCACCAGGTGGTGTGTCTTCCCGCATTTCAAATGAATACACAGATTTGGAAAAAGATGGCTGTGTAAACCTTCTACTGCGAAGTGGAGCTAAGCCTGATTTGCTTGTAGATGGCAGAGCTGAGATGTTGATCTTCTTTTCATCACTATTCTCTCTCTGTGGTGTACTGTTACAGCACACGCCAAAGAAGAAAATCTGTGTGAACGAAAGAAGAAAATATTTTACTCGTAAATTAAACTAGAAAAATTATAGCAAAGGTGCGGAGCAAGAAGCACGGAGCAGTTTTAGACTTTAAATCCCACATGACATACAGGAAAGGACTCTTTGTGAGAGACCTTTTCTAAAAGCAGCAACAGTACACCTTGATTTGTGTAAGGTCTGTGCTTTGAAAGCTCTCCCCTTACCACAGTATCCCAAGCCAACCTGAATATGTTTCTTTATTTGGGTTCCCCAGGTACCTGCTTTTGTTAGGCTCTAAAATGTCAACTTAGATCTGGACAATCTGGTATCCAAAGAGAGGCTAGAGGAATAAAAAGGAATGTTCTTATCCTGTTCAGCTGAATGCACCATAAACTTTCACTTCATTACCATTTATTTTTAAATAAAAAAAGAAGGGGATTTAGTTACACCAGGTTATTCTGAATATCATTTATTTATAATTGCATTGTTAAATCAAGTATAAATAATTATG
>JAUYWG010000013.1:784449-795125 GCA_034779775.1 Enteromius afrohamiltoni
TCTCTGGCGAGTTCCCATATGTAACGTCTCCGTTCCCTCCTTCAGGGAACGTGGGTTATGTTCGTAACCTAGACGTTCTCCTCTGGCCGGATGCCCTACACTCAGTCTCCAGTTTAATATATTGAGGCAGTGTAGGAGCGACGGAGGGATGTAAAGAATGAAGATACCAGGGAAGGAAACCTCTTGGTTCTGATAGGTAATCTCCCTATGATCAGGTAATAGGGAGATTGGCAGCAGCTGTGGTTAATCCACATTTAATTATTCCCCATAAAAATGTATTTGCAAACATAATTTAATATCACTCTGGAACCGTTGGCGATTGGTGTTAGGGCTAATACAAACATTACTATAAAGAGTAATATATATATATATATATATATATATTGGCCTTAGTAAAAGATCCAGATAATGCTCTACCTCTCCTAATGAAGACAGTTCAATCCTGCTCTTAAGTGTTAAAATCATAAATTAACTGGTCAATTAAATTCCATTAACTTTATGAAGGAAGGTGCACATAATTAAGATGGTGGTCTCGTCCCAAGTGCTTATGATGTTAGCATTTTCAACACCACAGTTGATTTGTAAGCAATATGATATAATGATTAAACATTTCCTCTGGAATGGAAAAAGTCCCAGGATCAAGTTTAGTAAATTATGTTAGAAACTGAATACTCATGGAATACTGAGAAATAATAGTAAAAAAAAAAATGTATCTCATCATTTTGATCTTCATCGACATCATCATTTTTAATAATACTTAAACATATATCTTATTGTTGTGTACATTTCTAAAGAATATTGACTCATAGTTTGATGATATCTAAGGCTAAATATGTATTCGGTTTTTTAACGTTTGCTCCTCTTCACCACCTGAGGTCATTCACACTCAAACATTAGAACTCTCATTGACTTTTTAATCTTCAATATCCTGTCCAATGTTTTTTATATACCGTAGCTACAATTCACACTTTGCAGTGCACTCAAATCATATTTAATTTCCTGTTTAGAGTGACCTCTTCCATGATATTTTCCTCACTGTATTTCAGCTCTCCTTTCAATGTAACACTAAGATGATCACAGTGTGATTGATCATTCTTCATAGTTCTGTTTGTCTACACAACCTGTGATGAGAAAAATAACACTCATAATACTATAAACTGAAAGATCATAGATCAACAACAAATTAAACTGGGAAAAAATGTCTGACAGCTAATGTTCCACATCCTGTTCCCTGAACATTTAGGAAAACTTTACCAACATTTCTGACCTGTGAGAACAAGTGCACATATAGTGAAGGGTTTTGTTTCGAGATTGTTAATATGCTGTATGCAAGTATTTCGTTTTTAAGTAATGTTTCTGAGTGCATTATGTTTTGTTTATTGCCATTTCCACCCTCAAACTCGTTGTCTACATCATTGTTCTGCTTGCTGTATTTCGACAGAGCCCAAGGGCCACAATTGTCCTATAATAAAAAAATAAAAACATTGAAGATTAATGCAAGATGAAAAACCAACCACAGATGGCAGACATGGGGTGCAAGTTTAAAAATGACCTGGCCTTCAATCTATTATTTTTACTTTTAGTTTGTGAAAGTTTACAAAACTAGCCAGAGTTTCATTTATTACATTATTAAATGTACTTTAGGTTAAACTGCAGTCCAAACAACCCCCTCTTACACCCCCCAACACCCCCTTTTTTCTCCCTTTTAAAATTTCAAATAACATCAGAAAAGCGTATATTTTTAATAAAAATGAAAGAAATAATCATAATTAAAATAAAGTATTGGGTAGGGTTAGGGAGGACTTTATTTCCCCAATAAAGGTGTCAACCGTGGCATCTATTTAATGATGTGAATTACACAAAAAAAAAAATCCATATAAATATATAAATATCAGAAAATACTATGTACACTTGGCATAAATAGCCGCTGCCAAAAATAATGATCCCAAAACTTATTTATCCATATGAAATTGTCAGACATGCCGTTACATTAAGTAGTTTATGGCCTAACAGAAAGAATTTGAGATGTAAAAATGCACATGATGCAATAATACATTACTGACCTTTTTCATGTTTCAATGTTTTTTAGCTTTCTGTATGCTTGTTGGGCTCCTGCACTTTGCTGGTCCTGCAATGAGAAGGCATAAGCTGTTAAGGATAAAGGCAGTTAGGGGAACATCACCTTTTGCCTGTCCAACTCCTCCCTGAGGACAAATATTAGTTTTTGTTTAATCACTGTTAGCAATTATCACTGGCAAATGCAAAAGCCATAAACCTTCGTACAGTCAACTAGGATTGTCCCAGGCACGGTTGCTCATCTGTTTGGAAATGAGATAAGACATGGACTGAATATAAGAATCTTTCACGCTGATAACATGCTGAGACATGTCAGCTCCTTTGCATTAAATGCTGTAAAAAACCCTGTAAACCCTTAAGCTTCATTAACCCTAATAAGACTAGGTTTTACTTAATTAAAAAAAGATGTCTCCCTTCATCTCAGTGGAATCAAATTTTGTCACTTTATCATTTGCCATCGATATTCACATAAAAAAAAACATTGAAAATAAAAAAAAGACTTGATTCAGTCTTTCTGAATGTATATACTTTTTTATTTTATTATTAACAAATAGGGTCTTTGAAAGACCTTCAGGGCAATTGAAAATGAATGCCCCCCCCCCCAACTAAATGTAAAGACATGCTCACTCTCAGGACTGCTCAACTGGATCGACAGAGAGCTTTTTCATGCAGAACAAAGATGTAAAGGTGTGGAACCTAATTCACCGACACACACCCACACTCACAAAGACACAAAGACTTACGCATACACACACTTAAAACAGGTATGTATGTAATAGGTATGTATGACACAGCACTTTCAGAAAAAAAGACAGACACAGACACACTCTCTCACACAAACACACACACACTGTTCTTGTGCCACTGATGTTCAATCATGTTCAGAATGTACTCATAAAATGTGCGGAAAAACTAACTGGTCAGCATCTAAAGCCAAAAAGCCAAAATAAATAAATAAATAAATGTTTTCAAGAAAAGATTTGTTTTCAAAATTTTCAATTATTGTCAACCATTTGAGTGAGAAACTTCCACAGCCTGGACTTCCCATGTGCTGATGAAATCAGGAACAACTACATTATGTCTAGTGTACAATATTTACATAAAAAAATAATAGAAAAGTGACATTAGAGCTGATTTATTGTTCATAAGAACAGAAAAACATAGAAGTCTGGGTGACCTGAAAATGCCATTGCTATCTGCTTGAATGAAATATCCGAAATATTTACGGATGTAGATAGTGTTATATATATATATATATATATATATATAGTGTGTGTGTGTGTGTGTGTGTTAAAAAAAATAGAAATTTAAAATGAAATTGTTTTCTGCAAATTTCTCCATAACCTCGTTCTAAATGTCTTAAATACCACTGAGGTTGGGTTTGCAGAAAACTATTTCATTTTATATTTGTATGATTTATATGAACATGTCTACATAGAGAAATAGTCAATAGAATTGGTCCAGACTTTAGTATGCGATTATAAAATAATTAAACAGCATGAAAATCAGCCCCATTGTGGTTTTGAGAAAATAATTTGATTTCATATTTTTATGATTTTTTAAAAACATGTCTGTCTGTATAATAACATTTTTCTTTGGGGGATACAGAGAACGTTAACAGGATTGGTTCTGTGTGAGAAGTGGTATATATAGTTTGCGATCGAGAATTTTACAAAAACCATTCCAAACACTCACTCAAAAAAAAAAAAAAGTTGTTGAATGAACGTACCTAAATTATGGAAAACTTTTCCATCCAATTGAATTGCATTTTCCTAACAAAATCTAACCAGTTTGAAATGATTTGTTGTAATCTTGTTATATGAACATAAATGTATTGAATCAAAACAAAAATTTGGTCAATGTTTTGCCATGCCTAATGTGCCTTTGTGCAGAGTTTCGTTGAGTTTTCTGCATTTTTTATGAACATGGAAAGGATTGGTAGGGTTTAAGCTTTTAATGTTTAGTTATTCTGAACATGTAAAAGAGTTTATACAATATAAAATAATGTTTGTTTGGATTTATTTGGTTACCATGGTGGTGGAGAGTGGAGCTTGTGCTTAGGTTGGTAGTATCTGTCACACTCACACACTGTAATTTGACTGTGAAGAATAGAAACTCTAACCATGCATACCACATAATTAACTGATTTATTTTTTTGTCATTTGCAAACATAGTAGACATCATAATACTTGATCACATGCTAAACACATGGAGCACGCATGTAATGATCAAGCAAAAATGCTTTCATCACTGGCATTACCACATCAATACACAGTTCATGTAGCCATAGCTTAACAACAAGGTCTACATGGTAACCTCAAAAATCAACTAACATTGACTCATTTAGTCAAATATAACTGAACAACAAACTATAAAAGGTCTTTCCTTTTACTAAAAACACATGAAACACATTTATTCTCATGATCTATCCATATGCAAACATGCTGGAACTAGAAATCCACTGCTCAGTTTCATTCAGTGCAACATAAATTATTTATGAAGGCACAACGCAAATGTTAACATATTTTTTTACAAATGTGATTTCATTTAACATATTAAAATTGAGTGCAACTGACAACTGTGTAAAAAACGAAATATTCGTGTTGGTTTATCTTATTTTATTCAAGTAACCTGAGCAAACAGCTAGAATAATTTTTTTGAGTGTACATAACTGAATTAAGTTAGTTCAAAGAGTTCAGTGCATTACAGTTTGTCTGAGCTAAGAGATTGAAACATGTACTTGTAAAATGAAAACTTCATGTTAAACCAACTAGTGACAGTTTTAAGTCTGTTTAACATGAAATAATCATGTTGAAATGAAAACTAGCCACAATGGCATTAATTCAACGTGAACTGTGTAGGTAAAGTGAACAGAACTGAAAAATATTTTTTTTTGATTGCTCCTACAGAGCGCGCGCATACATTACATGAAGTCTAGACTAGTGCACGCGCATTTACAGTGTGTTCTTAGAATTGTTTTACAACAGTTCAATAAACAAAAAGTTAATCAAGAGACTTTTAGACATAATATGGCCCATCTTTGCTCTTTTGCTTTCAACAAAAGTCAATCCAAACAGCCACTGTGGTTGTGCCGTTTCGTTTCTGAATGAATCACCCGGTTGAATGACTCGGTTCAATCGCAATGACTCGCTTATTAAGAGTGATTAGCTGCCATCTATTGGCAGTTTTAATTTCACATTTCGATATGTCCGACTTTTTCACGTTTTAAATCATTTCAAAAATCAGTATTTAACATTGTATATGTAATATATTAAAACAATATTTATGCATTTGTAACATCAGTTAAATTAATAAAATAATCAATTAATTTTGGATTAAACAGAGAAGAAATACCTCTAAACGCCACTTCAGATACAGTGTTGATTTAATTTGCTTGGTAACAACCCAAATGTCGTATTATTCTATTTCACTGATTAAATAAAAGAATTTGACTCTTTATAAATGCAAAAAAAATGCCCATAATGTGTAAAATCCGTTTTAACATATTGGAAAAGAAAAACGCTTCTCAGTGTGATTTAAAAATGTGAATTAACTTGAGTTTATTAAATTAATAAATATAAACAAACTATACCTTTAATCTAATTTTCATGTTTCAGAGTCTGTTATCTTGGAGAATAATTTATGCTACTGCCTGCTGACTTGGTTTTAAACCTATATTATTATCCAATTTAATTGGGAGCTTAAGACACCATTTTCAACATTTTCTCAGGGAGTATGCCCCCAAACCCCCCAATAATCTATATTTTAGGACCTCTGTATTTAGAAAATGTGTTAGTCCAACTACATTTCGGCTAAGTCCCAAATGTTTATAATGTCTGGCTCCTCCCTTAGATTTACGACCAATAGTGTATATTCTTATAATAATTTTAGTGGTAAATATGGAATAAATGCTTCAAAGCACACTAAAGTATTCGTTTTAGATTTGCGTTTTACTTTTAAAACAAAAAACAGAACAAAACAATATTCTCCACCAATAAAATTGTCAGTTATTCATTCGTTAGAAGAGCCGAGGCAATTAGATCCTAAGTTTAGCGGGACAGTTGAACTGTTAGTTATTATTTCATAATCCAGTGTGTGAGTTAGCAGGTGGTGGGACTGGTTGGGTCGGACGACTACTGCAGGAAATGTCAAGGCAGGGTTGGGGAAATGAAAAGACGGAACTAAAAAAACACAATAAAGTAAGGAAGACAGGCGGAACTGCATGCAAAACACATCAGATGGACTTATTTACATGTTTTCAAAAAGATGCCCTTAACAAATCGGACTTTGAAACTCGGGAACAACACTGTAAGTTATTTCAGAATACCTTTTCATTGCGTTTGCGAAACACTTCAATGCTCAATATACCCTACTCCGGCTATAAAATAGAGTAAAATAAGTGCATAACATCAGTAAATTTGCTTTTTAAGTTGTAACCTGTTTAAATATTTATTTGAACATGTTTAGCTAAGTCAGGCAGTCAATTCACATTTTCCCATTTAGTCTGGCGAAACGTTCAGACAAATGCCATAAATGTAAAATGCTATTTTAGGGTTATCTTAGCCTACCGCATCTTTGACCCTAATATAGCAGACAAATACAGATTTTTTTTCCGCTAAGTAGTAGTAGCATTGTTATTGTTTTGTTCAGTTTTAATAAAAACAAATATAACACACCCTATAGTATAAACATAACTAAATAAAATAAATAAACAAATAATTATTTAAATTACATTTATTCTAACATTAAATTATCTAGAATTATACAAAAATACTTAGATTGCATATTATAATTATATAATTATTATGTATGCTTTGTCGCAATATTTAGGATTTGAACAAAACCATCGTTGGTACAAGCTGTTTTAAAAGTTGTCATAGACTTAAAATGAAATTAAATTGTGGCAACTTGCTATTTTGTAACTTGGCTTTTACAGATCACAGGGCAAGATGGTTACGGATGCTTTGGCTGTGTCTACTGGTAGTAATGTGTTTCCTGGTGAGTTTCTTTATATGACTGCTGTCAGTTAAAAACACAAACAACTGAAACATTGTTTTAAGCTTTTTCAAGCTTGTAGGTGTTCAGGTATAAAACTGGGTTAATTAAATGTAAAATAGCATCGCATATTGTTCACCTTACAAATGTAATACAGATTCATTCTTGTTAAATCTACAACAGTAATTCAGTCAAGACTCAGTGACGACAAGAGCATCTAGAAATCAGGTCTGTGAACTACAATACGGTTGACCGTGGGCTGTCAGTGAAAATCTAATAGACATCTAACCATATCCCCAGAATAGACTAGACATCAAATAGACAGCTGATGAACGCCTACAAATATACATCTAATAGACTTCAAAACAACAATCCATCCAAACTAATTTAATATACAGCTTCAATTAAGTAAAATAAATGTTTTACCAACAATACAAAATGATAAAAATACTAAAGAAATAATGAATTTTTAACAACTTAAGATAATTATATCTAAATTAAATATTTTTAAATGACATGTATCAAACTTAACATTAGAACATTATGAATAAATGACAACATAAAAAAAGATGAACCCTTTTGTTGGTTTACTCATTTGAACAAATAAAAGCAAACAACAGTAAACTTAAAGGAAATGATTCATTAATGATTTAAAATTCTTCAGTCCAGCTCTACTGTTCTCAGGAAGATGATCATCACAGCATCTGCCAAATAAGGGGGAAAAACACAAGAAAAGCCTTTTAGTTGACTTACACTAATTGTGGCACAGGGAGTCTTCCTCTTTTGATCTGATGCCTAATAAAAACCAAATCAAGACATATATTGTATATAATAAAAAAAGAAGCTCTCTGATAAAAGTGTGTTTTATACATACTTCCAACAATGCAGTCTTTTTAAACGCCTCTTTCTGCAGCGGACCACATCCTTCATCTTGAGTTTGGACATGAGGGAATTTTTTAAACCCCTAAAATATACATTTTGACGTTTCAAAATAACCAGTAAAGTTTTCTTTTTTACATTTGAGATTTGCATTGTAACTTACTGAGCATTGACAGCACAATGTTTGAGTGATGAGGCATGTTTTACAGGCTTTACCTGTTCAGCTTCGTCTTTGAGGCTCCTTCCTTTGATTCTGCACAGCTTTGACAGCTGAATAACACATGCTAATGTCAGCCGGCCAGTATTATATGTGTCAGTGTACAAGTTTATCACTAACCCTTAAAAACCTTTTATTCCAGCAGTTTAAATATTTCTCTATTAAAGCCCCCCACAATCTGTCTCTGTCACTACAATAGTCTGACACAGCTGACTTCAGAACAATACAGTGATAGCTGCTGGAACTAAAAAATAGCCCAGGACACACATTAACATCAAATGTTCATGAAATAATAAACCCAGCCCTCATTCTTATTACAGTTAGAGTGAACACATTTAATACTGCATTGCACATGTGAGCTATTTGCACTACTTTATTACCGCTGCACAGTTCTTATAATTGATTATTTTATATTGTCACTTTAAAGGGATATTTTACCCAAAAGTGAAAATTTACCCCCAGGGCATCCAAGATGTAGGTGACTTGGTTTCCTCAGCAGAACACAAAGATTTTTAACTTGAACCGTGGCAGTCTGGTAGTCATCAAATGGAAGTGGATGGGCTCCAAACCTTTCAAAGTAAAAAAAAACGTGCAGACAATTCTAAATTACACCCTGTGGCTCGTGACGATACATTGATGTCTTAAGACACAAAACGATCGATTTTTGTGAGAAACAGAACAGTATTTATATCATTTTTGTACCTCCGATAGACAACCATGTCCAAACCTTCTCAGCATTAAGACATCAATGTATCGTCACGAGCCACAGGGTCTAATTTGGATTCGTCTGTGCATGTTTTTTTATTTTATTTTGAAAGGTTTGGTTCACTTCCATTAAATGACTACCAGACTGCCACGGTTCAAGTAAAAAAATAAAAATCTTTGTTTGTGTTCTGCTGAGGAAACAAAGTCACCTACATCTTGGATGCCCTGGGGTAAGCAAATAAACATCAACATTTCATTTTTGGGTGAAGTATCCCTTTAAATTATTTGTATTTTTAAGCTTTACTAGAAATTTGGAAGTTTCTAAATAAATTTTATCCTACTTGAACAATGACAAATATATTTTATTCAGTTAGCTCATGCTCTCTCTGCATGTAACAAACCATCACTCAGTAATAAATTAATAATTGTATTATTATTATTATTGATATTATATAATACAATAAATTGACTTTGTCAAAGATGAGCGCTTTACTGAGGAAATGTTGTTTTGGAGAGGTTATTTATTTATTTCATTTTGTTTTTAAACAGGTACAAATGATAAAATGTTTACTGTACTATCTATTAAATAGTGCAATTAATCCTCTAGACTGTGGGTCTAGTCACGCATCACTACCAGCTACGATCTGCTCTTTCACCAACGGTTCCTAACAAATAATACAGATAAATAATGATCACATCAAAACGAAAACACAGACACTTACAAGACCAAGATAAAATGCCCTTCATCGTTTGTTTGTCCGCTGCTCTCCTGATAAGAGTCTCTGTTGTCTAACAACATTTAAAAAGCAACAGTGATCTCTGGTGCCTCGTGTCTCATCATCTAACGGCTGGGAATAGTAATTGCATTTTTATGTAGAAAATGAAAAACAGTTGAATATCTACAATGAATGTTATAACAGCTTGTGAATCATATTATCAAATGAAAATAATTAATGTTTGAAACATTTAAATGATTTTTGGCATAACAAATAATGCTAGATTTAATAATGCTATAGAATAATTAAAGTATAAAATAATGCTATATAAATGTTTTAAAAACTTACATGCATTTAATTAGAAGCTATATACAATTTTAAGGCTATTTAGTCTATGCTCTTCTCTGGTCTGGTATTGGACTATAGCCAAACCATTAAAATAAGACCCAAATTACCTTGATTTCACCGGGTGGACTAAAAGAAGACTACACATAGCCCGTCTGATTTAGAGCTAAACCATGGCTACATATAGACCATATCATGAAATTACACAAATGTCTTTGCAGACACTGTGAACATGACGGGATTATCAATCCTCTGAAGCGCAGCCTGGACAAAAACTACAGTGAATCAGTTCTGACTATCAATGGTCTACAAATATCCGCTCTGACTACGATCTAAACCGAGGCTATGCGCAGGATACACAATTACGCTGTGGAATTATATACGTCTCATTTGTTATTTTGCTAAAAAAACAACATGTAACCAAATTCAAGATTATCTGGGCTAGAAGTGGATTACACATATCTGGACCATATCAGGTCCATACCTAACCGAGTGAAATGACGTCTATTGCTTGCTGGGTGAAGTCAGATTCCTGAAAAAGTAAAAAACGGACTATTCATAAATTCTGACTATAACTGACTTTTGTGTATCCATAGGTTATATGGTCTTATATGGGAAATGAAGGAAAGAAACGCCCTTCGCCCTCCTTTTTGTCTCAGCACTGCGCAGAATGCCATAAATCATCAAACTCCAGCTCTCCAACAGCAATCAATTCAGAATTCTCTGTGACTAATAAGCCTCAA
>JAUYWG010000013.1:795225-805734 GCA_034779775.1 Enteromius afrohamiltoni
AAAGACTCGAAGACGAACGGTCTCTCATGCGAGATCCCATATGTAACGTCGAAGTGATTCGACTGAAAGGGTAACTAAGGTTATGGAGTGGCCAGCCCAATCACCGGACCTTAACCCAATAAAAAACTTGTGGGGTGACATCAAAAATGCTGTTTCTGAGGCAAAACTAAAAAATACAGAGGACTTGTCAAATCATCCATGGCTGGAATACCTGTTTACAAGAGCCAGAAGTTGGTTGCAGTTCCTAAAAACTGGTTATTCAACTAAATATTAGTTCAGTGATTCACAGGAAAGCTAAATCTTAAAGTTTTTTCAGTTTTTGAAGTAAAAATTAGAGTTTGTATTGAAAAAGGCAGACACTGCTATTTTTTTTGAACATTGGATTTTATCCATCATTTTCTGTGAAGTAATTAAAATATATATAGTTTTTCTTCATGTTTTAATGTAAAATATAATGTGCAGTGTTCAAAATAAATGGAAATAAAAATATTATAAGAATTCTGAGCCTTACTCACGTTTTAAAAAACACTGCTATTATTTTGAACACAACTGTTTTTTTTTTTTTTTCTTTTGGACATTTTAAATTAAAACTAGATATTTTTAATAGTGCTTTCAAATGATTAATGATGATTCATCGCATCTAATATAAAAGTTCTTGTTTATATAATAACAATTGTATTTTTATGATGTGTATATAAATACACACATGCAATGTATAAATTTTAGGAAAAATATGCTGTGTTTATAAATTATTTATATATGATAGAATTTATTTTAATATAAATATATACATGTAAATAAAATATATGCTGTATGTGTGTGTTTTTATATAAATAATAAATATTCACAATAAACATGGATATAATATGTAAACAAGAACTTCTGTCTTGGATACAATTAATCATTTGAAAGCACTTTTCCATTTTTACTTTCAGATATTAATTGGAGTTTTATAGTAAAATGTATTTATTTATTTATTTGTTGAATTCACTTTATGGACATTCTTTAGAAATGCTGATGGTAAAAGTATCTTTTGTTGTTTAGGTGTTTGACAGTGCTGGCTCTTTTCTGTCATACATCAACACGACGGCGGATCCTCTGTACGGTCCGCAGGGTCTGGCTCTCACATCAGATGGCCACGTGGCAGTGGCAGACTCTGGAAACCACTGCTTCAAAGTCTACCGATACCTGCAGTAAAGACTCACCGTGACAGAAGAGTTAATATACTGTAAGCTCCAACAGTCTTCTTTGGCATTTTATGTTTTCCTTTGCACATAAAGTCTCTGCACACAAATTTCCAACCGTTTGACTTATGCTGATGTGAACAAACCCAGGGCTTCATGAATGTTGCATCCCTATTTGATCAATTTGCATTGATTTGTGTTAACAGTCACTTCCTAAATGAATGTATACCAAACCCAAGCAAGTAATAACACAGTTGCTGTGTATTTAACAGCGACCAAGGGCAGCTATCTGTGTGCTTTCACAAATTCTTTCATGAAAAGCTGCTTGACAGACCCCTCTGTTAAATTGCAGGGAACTAAATGTAAATGTTTTCGTTAATGCAACAGCTTAAGAATGACCTGCGGATGGCGCTATTTCACATCAAACTGGCCTTTTGTGCATTGACTAGCAGTACATGTGTACGCATTTGTATCATACGGTGTAAATCTGATTTGCTGTAATATGGTTTTGGAGATCCACTCTCTCTTAGTGCGCTGAAGCTCAATATTTAAGTAACCCGGCTGTCAATGTGCTTTAGTAAAACTGCTTGTAGGTTCACCGTGCCTCTGTTTATAAAAGCTACGCCGATATGTCACATTGGCTTTTTTACATATCACTGACCACAACAGCACAGTTGACATATTGCATGAGTTTCATTCACGTAAAAAGGTTCTAAAACAAGTTTATTTATTTTGTAAACGATGGTTAATGATGTTATTTTTCTAAGTTGAAGTGCTTTGTCTATCTGCAGTTAAATGCCTTCAGTGGTTTTCACAAGGTGTGCAAAGCTAACGTGTTGTGAAGTTTTTTTTTTTTGTTTGCTTTTTTATGCACATGTCATTAAAGGGAATGTGGATGTGTCATATGAAGACACCGAAAATATGAACATTGAAAAGGGAAAATGAAGTCACATAGCCACTGCTGCATTTTTAAGTTGCCAAATTCGTAAAATAACAATTTGCAGGGTACTTGCCATAGTTTACTATGATACCGAAGCATTTACTACTGTATTTAATTCTTTTTATTTACTTTTTATTCCTTGTTTTCTATGAATGTAATCAAATAAATGAAAAAAAAAAAAAAATACTGCATTAGAAATTATCATTCTGGCCCACAAAAGCAATGATTTCTGAATCAGGAGAGCATTTGTACTTTATATAGAGTCATGATAGAGTCTGGTTTTACAAACATTTGCAAGAGAAAGCCAGTGTTGTTTAAGCCACTAAATACAGTATTCTGTAATACAACTGTACAGTGCATTATAATAATGGAATATGTGATGCATTTGCAAAATAGTATTTAAACTGCAATAATGCACTCTTGATGTAGCATCTCTAAAAGTTCCCCTAAAAATGAAGGTCGTGACACTAAAAGTTGGAGGTCATTTTTGTAATAGAATTCTTCTCTTTGATTATGTAACTTGGGTGACATGAATCTACTGTATTGCCAACACACACGAAAAACTGAATTGAAATGCTTCGGGTTCTAGTTTCCAATGTACCAGACAACTGTAACAGTCTCTTTATATGTCAGTATGCACTAGAAATAAAAGCACATGATTTACCGAGCCAAAAAACGATGTTGGAAGTGATTCTTTTTCCATTTTGTCTTCTAAATGTCACAGTGTGTTTTGGGGTGTTCCTTTATAAATTCATTAAGCAGATGGCAGGCAGAGCGGCTCATGGTTGCCTTGCATCTCTTTTGTTCTGGTATGTTCTCAATCCACATATCATTGTTCAGTACATACCTGAAACTTTAGAAACAACAGAAGAATGTTTTACAAATCAAAAACAACAATATGCATTCCTTTGTATTTTGAATAAAGGATTTCAAGGCTCACTGTTGTCCGTCGTTATTGAGCACTGATATTGCATCATCCTGCCCCATGATCAGATAGTCAGCTTCATTTTTTAGCTCCATTTCCTCACAAGATAAGCGCATTATCATCTGACGTGTGGCATCTTTCTGGACACCTGAGTCTAACACCCCTTAAAACAGGAAAAAGGTATTTATGCAGTAATAAATTACAAAAGGATTCTATGTTATCAGCATTAGGTTATGGACCTTACATAATCCATGTCATTTACATTTATTATTTTATTAGACACTTTTTTGACTTTTAAATTTACAGTCTGAAATTACAGGGTTAATTCTGACTGTACTTTCTGCAAATATTCACCACATCCTATAAGGTAAGGTTAGGTATTTTCAAGCCAAATTATGTTAGAACATTATATAATAGAACATTTATTTAATTTCAACATTCAAATATATATATGTATATCTCAGAAGCAAGAAAATACATTTCCAAGATGAAAAATCTTTCTACATGTATCTATCAAAATATTTTTATATATAAAAATAATTTAATTTATTTTAAATATATAAAAGTGCCAATAAAAAGTATATACTTTATTTAGTTGACTAACTTTCAACATCTTGACATTTCTTTTATTAAAATGTAGCTAAAATAAATTGTTTTCAACCACTTAAAAAAATGTACAAAAAAATTAAGTGTGACATATTTAGGTTATACTAATATTAAAATGACATTTTTAACCGCTAGATGGCGTAACTCACCCATCAAAATTAAGTATTCAAAATAGCGTCACAATAACTTACCTATCTGAAGAACATCTGTGACTAATGTAGTGTAGTGCATAAAAACGTCATCGGTGCTTGAGTTGAGAATTTTGATCAGATAGACTATAGAAAAAAATGACATTTAAAATACAAATATAAGTATATGAGAATTCTCAACATATTTGTGCATTATTTGCTTTTAGTTTCTTACCATAGTCAACTGCAGGACTGAAACATGCATAGCTACTCCGGGTGTTTTGTTTCATATCCTTGCTGAAGGTGACTTTCAACTTTGGACAACCACCTGAAAATAAGTGTGAAACATCAACTAGACACCTTGTTTCCACCGAAGCAAAACATCTCATAGTACAGAGTTTTTCCCACCTTCAGCACATGTACACACATCCCCGCTGCACAGTTTGGAAATCATGGAGCTTTTGTCAGGGGCTGTATAGAATATACCACATCTCTTTTCTGTGTAACACATTGTATAAATTGCATTAGTCAATGATCAGAAGAGTTGTCTTTGAGCTATTCGTTCATAGCGTTTGATGACCTGGGTTGTAATAGTCATAGATGACAGCAGAAGCAGGCTGGACAAGGCCCATGGGAACAACCTGCTCAGCACCAAATTGAAGACACTCTTCTCTTTCGGTAATCTGTTGATATAAAATCAAATCTTTTATGTATTGGCTGCATAGATACTGATGAGCCAGTTTAACCACATTATAGCATTTATGTTTAAATTCAGCAGAAAAGAAAGGCTAAAAATGAAACAAACCAAGAACATATATAAGACTTGTGGAATACTGGAATTAAAAATCTTTTTTTTTTTACCTTTGCAAAATAAAGAAAGACTTTATTATGGTGGACTTCATAGTGATCCATGTACCTTTCTGAGCCCTTTACATTCTATGAAGGAAAGAAAATAAAAAGAAAAGAAAACATAAGGTTAATTCATTTGTGATATGTTTTATAAGTCATATGTATAAGTCATTAATTATTAAGTCATTAGGTAGTTATTCATTTTGGACTAAATATGCAACCTTATTACTAATTTATTTATTTTGTGCTTATTTTGTTATGTCTTGTTTTTATTTTATTATTTTATGTTTGATTTTTATGTGACATTTTTGACGCTAATGTTTATTCCTAAAATAAAATAAAATAAAATAAAGAAAAAAGAAAAAAGAAGTTCTGGAGACAGAACTTGTAAATTTTGTTTTATGTGTGTTTCTTTATATATATATATATATGTACAGTATATATAAAATAAAAAAGCATATGCACATGTTCCAAATCCTTGCTGTTTGGTATTAGTCCGCTTAGAAGTGAGATTTCCACTATGACCATGCCCACAGTATTCTCCTTTTTCATGCTGTTTGAAGACAGGAAATAAACAAAAAATAGCTTATTTCAGAGAGCTGCATTTCTGCTGAATATTTATATCCAGTAGCGAATCATTACAGTTCTGTGCTCACCCCACACACACTGTGTATATGACTGAACTCTCTTTCTTTTGCTCCTCTGAGATTTGTCTTTTTCTACGAGTACGAAGATCGAACCATTCAATGCTGCTCATGGGCTCATCTTTTTGAACTTCTTCGTTGTCATAATTATAATAGTCATCAAACATTTCTTCTTTATCGTATTTTTCTAGAGAAGAGAATATTGACTTTTAGTTTGATGATATCTAAGGTAAAATATTATTAGATAACGTTTTAACGTTTGCTCCTCATCCTCTTCACCTGAGGTCATTCACAATCAAATTTTAAAAGTCTCATTGATTTTTAAATCGTCAATATCCTGTCAATAGGTAAATGATTTTCATATAAAATTTCTAGTTTGCAGTGGACTCAATTCATATTTAATTTCTTGTTTAGAGTGACCTCTTCCATGATATTTTACTTACGGTATTCCAGCTCTCCTTTTACTGTAACACTAAGGTGAAACAGATCACAGTGTGATTCATCCTTCTTCATAGTTCGGTATGTCTGCACAATCTGTGATGAGAAAAATCTCATTCATAATACTATAAACTGAAAGACCGTATATCAACAATGAATTACACTAGGGAAAATGTCTTACTGCTAATGTTCCTCGTCCTGTTCCCTGAACATTTAGGGAAACCTTACCAACATTTCTGACCTGTGAGAACAAGTGCACATGTAAAGGGTCTTTTGCTTGTTATGGCATAGTTTATCACACATTTAATATGTTTTCAAGTTTCCTTTTTTAAAACTTTCTAGTAACTAGAAGCTGGAATAAGTCGAGAGGCAGTGCTGTTTCCAGATTGTTAAAATACTGTATGCAAGTATGTCAGCTTTTAGGAATATACAAGAACTGTTTCTGAGTAATGTTTTTTTACCTTAACAGCTGCTGCGGTGAGTTCATTATGTTTGGTCAGGTGTAAATCTTCTTTCTTGCCATTTGGAAGGCACATTTCCACCCTCAGATTGAAGTCTTCTACATCATTGTTCTGCAAGCTGTATTTAGTCAGAGCCTCAAGGGCCACGACTGTGTCCTATAATTAAAGGGTAAAAATAAAAGGGATTTATTAAAGATTAATGCAATCTGAAAAAACAATCAAGGCAATAGATTTAGTTTTAAAAAGCTGTTTAAAAATGCTCATTTGCCAAAATGCTATTATCTTCTACTTTTACAAAGTTTCCAACAACAGCCCCAGTTTTAATTTACTATGTTACTAAATATACTTGTACAGCAACAGGAGGTTAGACTGTAGTTCGAGGAAAGCTAAACTCAAGTCATTTCTGTAGAGATTTATGCAATACAGATTCACAGTGATAAACAGGAAAACAGATGAATCAATCCATAAAACAAATATGACCACATTTGAATACATTTGAAAAAGCAACGTGATAAATAAAAGTACTTATTAGTTGACCCCAAAACTTTAATATTGACTAATTGACCCTTCGCAGGTAGTCTGATTGACAGGTGATCTGACCAATCAAAATGCAGAATCTGCCATTTTTGTCTGGCAAACACACCACACGGGAGAGTAGATTAATGTTGGTGGACTTAAGTTTAAAGAATTGTATGAATTTTCCATGGTTGAAATAAGAAACCTTAATGTTATGACGAGGAAAGAGTCACAACACAATAAAGAGCCACAAAACTGTATTTATTGCTTTAAAAAATTGTTAATTTGAAATCTGAGGTTTTGTTTCATACCTACAGTAACATGCTCAGTCTTGTCTGTTGGTGTTTTTGCTCTTTTCTAAGTAATGTATTTTTCACTGTGTGTGATTGTGAGAGGGGCCTATGCGAAGGTTCAATTAAAAAATACAAATGAATCATTTTATGGTTAAAATACCACAACCCACCTGTGTGGACTGGAATCCACCACCATATTTGCGCTGCTCTGTCAGCCAGTTTGCAGCATGTTTAGCAGTGATCTTGTCCTGCAAAGACAGTGCGCTGAGCAGAGCATACGCTGTGGTCTCCACAGATTCAGCGTCAGCTTTATCTGCTGAAATATCTCTGCTACCCTTCGCATTCCAGAAACACTTTTCTTCACAAAAAGAAGAGAAAAGGTGATGTGAGAATTTAAATATATGATGCTAACCACGCTTTTATCACACATCTGTTGCTTATAGTTTATGGCCTGATACATTACTGACCCTTTTCACAATTAGAAATTCTATTTAGCTTTTGGTATGCTTGTTGGGCTCCTGCACTTTGCTGGTCATGCAATGACAAGGCATAAGCTGTGATTGCAAGCGAGTAGGGACTTTTCAAAGCATCCAACTGTCCCTCAAGATAGGACTTTGCTTTATCCATTGTTGCTCTCTGGAAACAAACAGAGGTTGTACAGGTTTGCTTATTCAGTAGTTAATGAATGGAGGAGATATTTTGTAACTAGAGTAAATATTACCAGTTCTGTGTCGCTTCCCAGTTCATACACTTTCAAAGCACGGTTCATTGCAATAAGGATGAAGGCAGTTAGGGGAATATCATCTTTTGCCTTTCCAACTCCTCCCTGAGGACAAATATTAGTTACATACAGTAGTTACATAGTTAGCAATCATCACTGGCAAATAAAAGCAATGCACCCATATGGCTTTACCTTCATTCCTCTGTCATACAGTCGATTAGGATCGTCCCATGCACCATTGCTCTTCTGTTTAGAAATGAGATAAGACATGGACTCCTGAATATAAGAATCTTTCACACGGATAATGTCCCGAGACTCTGTCAGCTCCTTGGCAATAAATGCTGTAAGCCTATGGAAAGATTTGATAGAAGAAAAACAAGCAAAAAACAGTTTGTGTGGGTTTGTTAAAGTTAATATAATAATGATTTAAATACATTTTAACCATTTGGCATACACTTTCGTCAAGGCCTTGGCATCGCAAGTGCAAACGTACCAAATACTGCTGGGAGTCTTTAGAAACGCTCCGTAAGAACCATCACTTTTCTTGTATGTGAGGACTGTGTTATATCCTGTTACATGAGAAGATGAAACAAGTATATCATTTTCAACATGCTAACATTATTTGTGTAAACCTAACAACAACACTTGCCTTTCATATTAATATGCCACTATTTGATACTGTGCAAAACTTTGCGGCAAGTAAGATATTTTTTAAAAGAAATTATTGCTTGTATTATGCAAAGAATTGAATTAAACGTTTCAGCAAACACATGTGTAATATATCCCCCCCCATACAAAGCAATTGTATCTGTGTTTTGGAGCCTTGCTGAGCATAACTACTTTTAAAAACATAAAAAAAAACCCGTCTTTCTGACCTCAACATTTTAAAAAGGATTACTCTTAAAGGTAAAAAAGTAAAAAAAGGTAAAAAGGTTAAAGTACATCTCTGTTGAATTACTTTTTCACTTCTTTACAGAGATTCCTCCTCTCACTTTTAGTTTATAAGCCTTTAGAACATGTACATAAAGCACACGCACCGGTTTGGATCATTGACTGGGCCTCGTCTCTGCGTTCAGCATTCAGTGATAGCCATTGTTTGGTGGCATCCAGGTATCTCATGGCATAAATAGCAGGAGACATCTTCACCATAGTTTGCTCCGCACAGCCAGTGGGCAGCTGAATGAGATTATTGATACCCTCCAAGTTTAGACAGTTGTGTACCGACTCACTTACCACTCCACCTGTAAAATAACATGGTCACTCTAATAAACTTTATGAAAAAGCATGATCAATACAGGAAAATCAATAAAAAAATCAAATAAATCTGTCTGTCTGCCTGTCTGTCCCACCTCACCTTTTAAACTCAAAGAGATTTCTGAGTCGGCCCCACCAGGGATCTCATCAGCAGGGTCTGGAATATCAATCTCTAATTTTCTCACTGTGCATATGAGATGACAAAAAATATGTTATTACACTGATAAAAAGTCTAAGAATAGACCTACTGACTACATAAGTTCATTGGATTCTTACATTTCGGATCAATGCTGTACGTTCTGTCAATAGTGGCAATTTCCCCTTCCCCCTAAACACAGGATTCAAGTTTTTCAGTTTCATACATAATTAATTAAATTTTAGTTTCTCAGCTATGGTATGTTGCACTGAAGCGCAGTAAAATCAGGGTATGCCATTTTACACACTTTACCTCCACACGAAGCAGCTTTTCTACTCCATCATTAGCACTGTTTGAAGCTTCAGCCAGGACTTCGATGGGGATATTTCCGATAATAAGGGGCACCACAGTGAAATACACAGATACTGCTGAGTTACCAGGAACCATGACCTCCTCCTCCACATCACTCCCGCCAGCGGTGCACAAACCTTCCTTCTTATTCATTTTCACCTTTACCTACAGTCAAATGATACAGCATTTAAATTCTTTTCGTCACACCATGCCAGAATCTACTCATTTGTCTAATACTTTTCAAGCACCAGTTCTATGGTATGAGTTTTTTCCACTGCATATATTACCTAGTATCTAAAAGTTCCAAGATAGCTGTATCAATAATAAAATTTGACATGTAAATAAAGCTTACCTTTAAACTTTCTTCCTTGTAATTGTACACTAAAGCTTTAACCTGAAGCTGCTCATTTCTCTTCACAGAATAAGGAAGGTTGACGGACAAAAAGAAATCCTTAAAGACCCTAAGGGGCTTTGGTTGTGCAATGCAGAATCCTGGAAACAAACAAAAACACATTGAAAACTGGTCTAAACAGCTGTTAATCTAAACAGCTTAAAAAACATCTAAAAAAACTTTTGTTTTTAAGAAAAGTTTTGTTTTGAAGATTTTCAACCTTTTGTGGGAGAAATGCCCACAGCCTGGACTTCCCATGTGGTAATGGAATCGGGAGCAACTACATCATGTCTAAAAGTTTACAAAAGGCAAAATATTTACATTTTTTAAAAATTATTTATTATAGAACAGAAAACAAGAAAGTCAGGGTGACCTGCTCATGCCATTACTGTCTGCCTGAATAACTGTCCACATCCATGATTGTGGGAAATATTTACGGATGTAGATAGCATCCTCGTTAATCACAATTTCATCCAGTATGTCATCAGTGACTACAGTGAGAAACAGAGAAAGAGTAGTTAGCTATTAGTAGTAGCTATTCAAAGTAGCAACTTTGGCAAGCCAAAGAAATATATATAGGTCTTTTTAAAAAATGTAACATATTGTGATAAAGTTCATTATTTTCTGTAATGTACTGATAAACATTAGACTTTCATATATTTTAGATTCATT
>JAUYWG010000013.1:813583-827649 GCA_034779775.1 Enteromius afrohamiltoni
GATGTAACCTTGATCACACTGGCAGGCTTCAGCACAGGGTCTGCTGCAGTTGGGCACAGAGATATTAACACAGGTCTTGGTACAGCCTGGAGCACAGGGGTTGTAGTGGCTGTTGTGTGGGCACGATGGAGCTGTAATAGATCAGAGACAGTATAAGTTTTGTAACGAAAAATTAATACTTCAATTTTCAATTTAAAGATTACACCAAAATATGCACCCCAGGAGTGCTTTATGTAGATGGGGGAAACAAAAAAAACATTTGACCAAAAGAATTGTTACTTACGACAGAAAGTGGCATTTCTCCATGGGTAAACCATGATATTTTTACTCTGGCAAGCAGATGCGTAGGCTGCCACTGTTGTACACAACACAGCCTGATGTCCTTGGAAGTGGCAGGTGTCAAATATGCAATCCTCTAGGTAAGATCTAGGATCAATCTGCTTATGACATTCTCTGAAAGGCCCTATCCGGTTTGTGAGGATGTCACAATAGCGTTGGGCGTTCTCTCTCTGGGTTGCAGTGCAGGTTGAGCATCCAGCACCAAGGCAACCAGCTGAGGAACAGCCAGGTGCTGCAGCAACCTGCCAGCTCTGTCCCAGACTACTGGCATTGGGTGCTATCACACCACTGTGCATTGTGAAGTCATCCTGAAGAACACCATTGAAGTTTCCACAAAGTCCACAAACCGCACCGCTGTAATTGTCACGTAAAGTGACCCTCACTACACTGGACCAGTCAAAGGTCACCTGGAGACCAAAGCTCGTCTTCACAACAGCAATATTACCACTGCGGAAAACTAGAAACAAGTCTTGCAGCAAGAAAGGAAGCTCTGTTAGCTGCCCATCAAACTGAAGAATGAAAGAGAGAAAAAAAAAATTACAGGTTATAATATATTACAATAATATTAACATTGACATTTTTCCCTGTTGAATTATATTCAGTTGCATCAGTGCAAAATTTGGAGCTTGCCATTTGTAATTAAGCCAATTTTTCAAATTAATGTGTTAGTACATAGCAAACTGTATGCGCCTGAATCAAGGAATCGTTTTATTTAGTTGATTCACTTTAAAGAGCCTCCACGCAAATGTCATTCGCAATAAGACCTCAGCAGTGTCGTAACAATCTACTGTACTAGCACCATGAAACTGATAGCGCCTATATTCTAACGGTAGAATAGAAATAAATATAGAATGACTCTCAGCCCTGCACAAGGATCAGAAGGTGTATACGGTGTGACTGTACTCACCAGTAATCGATAAGGATGTTCTCTGGTCATTGTGATGGTCAATCCATTCACAGTCACATTAACAGTCTTGGGAAAGCTCACCGCACTGCTCAAACGAAGTTCATTCTGAACGGTCACATTAAAAGGTACCAGGCCATCTTTATCAATACACAGGGCGGCCAACTGATAAATACATGTGCCCTGAAAGTCAAAATGGAGGCCATCGAATGTGCTGTAATGTGGGTCTCCTGTCGCTACACATACGGCAGAGCTCATTTCATGACAGACACGACTTCCATTAATGACCAAGCAGCTCTCATCAAAGGCACAAGACGATTCATGACAAACGACAGCCAAACTTTGATCGCATTTGCAAAGCTGATGACACTTTTCATCAGCCCAGAAAGTTTGTCCTTGTAGGTAGTAGGCGCCTTCGTAGAAGCAGCCACATTGATTTGTGGGCACACAAGCACCAGCGCTGAGGACAAATCCGCTGTTACACACACAGGCTTCCACACAGGTATCATTGCAGTTTGGCTGCTGATTTGGGTACGGGCACGTCGCTGGACACGGAGATGCACAGGCCTCATAATGACTGTTGGGCGGGCAACTCATAGCTGTTGAAGAACAAGAGGTTCACGGTTAAGTAGTTAATGCAACAAACATGCTCCCAATGAATGGTCCATCAAACTTACAGCAATTAAATCTTTCTCTCCAATCTGTAATGACAACACCCTCTTGACGGCACTGATGGATGTACGTCTCCAGAGCCTCACAGAGTAGTTCTCGGTCTCCGTTATTGAAGCACAGATCGTACACACAGCCTTGTTGGAACGCCTGTGGGTTCACTTTAGCATGACATACACTAAAAACACTCTGGGCTGTAGATGTCAGGACACCACAGAAAGTGTTTGTTTTGTAGAGGGCATGTAGGTCAGGAGGGCAAACTGTGCAATTGGTCTCACAGCCATCGTGGCATACTGAAATGACGCTGTCTTCTGCTCTCCAGCTCTTTGCCCACTGGTACAGACTTGGCAGAAGATTTCCAGCAGGGTCCATCCGATCATCTCCACCATTACCATTGAAATTACCACACAGGCCAGACACAAGTCCATAGTAACTACTAGGAAGCTGTAGGAGAACTCTTGAGTTCCAGTTGAAAGAGACACGCAGACCAAAATCGGTTTCCAAAAGAGCAACATTGCCACTCTGTCGCACTCTCACACGGCCATCAAGAAGATCAAGAGGAAGATAAAACTGCAAACCATCCACCTGACAGAGGAAAGTTAGAATAAAAAAAAAGGCGTAGTTTGCCCAAAAATTAACATTTTAAATACTGTACTTATTAAATACTCACCCCCATGTAATTCCAAACCCGCAAGACCTTTATTCATCTTTAGAACACAAATGGACATTTTTGAGCTTGTATTTTTGAAAAACGAGAGCTTTTTGACCCTGCATAGACAGCAAGGGTCCTACCACAATCTATGAAAAGAACCACAGTAAAGTCACTGTTAAAATGGTCCATGACACTTCAGTGGATTAACTGTAACTTTAGTTTACCTTCATGGAACCAAAAATATAAAAATATTACTTTCAAGTTACCACTTGAACCATTTTAACAATTTCTTTACTATAGTTGTGTTGCTTGATTTTTACGGGTTTGGAATGATATAAGGGTTAGTAATTATTGACAATTTTCATTTTTGAGTAAACTTTCATTTAAATAGCGTCTTTGTGTTAAAGGATTAATGTCTGATTTGACAGCAGGAACAAATGGCCGCATCCCAACATGGATGTATAAACTGGATAAAATATTTGACATTACAAATATGATAGAGTTAGAAAACGGCAAATAATAATATACTACAGGGACAAAAAAAGAAAAATATTTGGATGAAGCAGCTATTTTTAGTTCGTTTTTGCCATGACATGTTTAAAACTAACAATGTTATTTAAAAAGGTAAAAAATTAAAAACACTTGCAGAAATAAACTTTTCCAAATAAATAATAGATGATAGACCTGAGTATACTAGTGAAAACATCTGAAAATAAACTGACTCATTACCATGATCCGTCCAGTCTGGCGCTTCACTAAGGTTAGGGTCTTGCCATATACAGTTACTTCCACCTCCCGCACATAAGAAACGTCAGAGTTACCACGGTTTTCATTTCTCTGGGTTACTAAGAAAGGCACCAGTCCAGTCAAATTCCCAAAGGTCTTAGACAAAACATATCTACAGGTGCCTTGGAAGTCATATTTGAAGCCATCAAAGGTGTGGTAGTGCGGATCACCCCACGCTAAGCACGTGCTGCCGTACTGGGGCACACACAATGCCTTGCCATGCTCAAACTGGCATGTCTCTTTCTCTCTACAGTGCAGGTCTCGGCAAGAATCTGTAGACAAAAAAAAAAAAATAATAATAAAATAAATAATAATAATAATAATAATATTTGTATTCGATTTAAAAACAAAGATTGAAAAAAAAAAAAAAAAAAAAAAAAAAAAAAAAAAAAAAAAAACCCACACGTAACATCTTACCCTCACAGACAAGTCCCTTTCCTGGATCACACCGACACATTTGCTTATAGATGTCCAGGTGAACCACCTCTCCAGCCTGCAAACACAATGCAAAAGCAAACGCAGATGAACACTCACAGGAAAGCTAGGCTGTACATCCATTTAAAATTCCTATGGTAAACTCAAAACAATCACTCCACCTTATATGTGCGTCCCTGATCATAGCACCCACACTGTTGGAGTTCAACACACTGCTGGCCATCAAAAAGATAACCATTGTCACAAGCACAGCCCTCTGTGCAGGTTTTAGGACACTTGACTATTGCACTCAGACCAGGGCAGGCACCAGAGCATACGTCTGCGCACAGCTCATAATGACTGTGAGCAGGACATGCCATTGCTGGAATACAGTGATAGAAAAATTATATACTGATGAAGGAAAAATATTTTAATACAGTCACTTAAATGTTTCAGACAGTGATAGATAACTACTGCTAAACGTGCAAACACTTACGGCAAAAAGAGTCTGTCCTCCAGTTTTGGATAATGATCCCAGCTGTGTGGCAACTAGAAGCATATCTCGCCACACTGTCACAGACCATCTTGCTGTTGCCGTCGGAAGCACAAGCATCAAAGACACAATCATTCAAATAAGCAGAGCAGTTTACCACAGCATGGCAGGCAGAAAACGGCCCACTGGGGTCAACCAGAACTCCGCAGTAAGGAGGCTTCTCAAAGATGGCTTTCAATTGGGGATTACAGTCCAGACATGTGCCCCTTTCACATCCGTCTTCACACACGGCTCCAGGGATGTCCACTTTCCAAGCTTTCTTGAATACATTCACGTCCTGTGTAATATTGCCATCTGGGAGGCGGAAGTCATTGGAAGGGTCTCCATCAAAGTCACCACAGATTCCACGGGTCTTGCGCCGGTAGTTGCCGGGGATGGTAACAGTGACATAGTTGGAGAGGTCATGGGTCACTTTGAGACCAAAGCCTGTTTTGATGACATGGTTAACACCCTCCTTGTAGGCCTGGACCAAGGAGCCATTTAAACTCTTTGAACTATATGGGAGGTTAGTCAGAACTCCATTGACCTGTGGGAATGTTAGGGTCATACAATAAGTTTAAAAATGTTAGGCAGAACTAATAACTGCAAAGCATATGGCGTTATAGAAACTTCACTGAAGAACAAATGCAGTACTTTACCAAGATCTGGGGCTCGTTTTGTCTTAAGATGAAGGTGCTGCTGTGGACTGTTAAGGTCACTTGTTTGGTAACAGAGACTTTGCGATCACTATTGGGCCACAATCTCTCATTCGCAACCTGGATAGAGAAAGGGGCCAGGTTGGTTTGTTCCAGGCCAAAGGTTTGTGACAGAATGTAGGTACAGGTTCCCTGGAAATCAAAGCTCAGCCCATCATAGGACACATAGTGTGGGTCTCCAGCAGCTTCACAAGTGGCATGCCCAATTGGCTGGCATTTGCGAATGCCATCCACGAACTCACACCTCTCATAGGGACCACAAGACAACTTATTACAGACCACCTGTGGAAAGAAGAGCATTAATCATTATTAATCTTTTTAGTAACTATTAAGATATGAAGCCATCAACATACGCCCTGATAAAGCCATTACAGAAAGCCATTACAAGATGAGAACTTCAGTTGAAGCAGGATTGGAACTGGACTGTGTTAGTCCAGCACTGCTTAGGGATGTGCCAAACTACGCTTTTGAAGCAGTACGGCTTTTACAACAAACTGCGTTTTTCAAAGCTTTCGAAAAAGTGCTCTACTCTGTCATCTTGTGGTCAATAAAAGTTCTTACAACTGTCTCATTTAGATTTTTTGTTCATTGGGATATCATTATTGGAAGGTTTAATTGTCAATTTAATAAGCCTGCATGTCATTAGCAAGATTTTGTGTAAAATATTTAATTCTCCTTTTTGGTTGAGTCCGCAAGGTTGTTTAAATTTTCATTCAGTTATTCACATTATCGTTTTTTTTTTATACTACAGTACAGAGAGATTACACACACACACACACACATTATACAGCAGTATAATTAATGATATAATATGTAAAAACATTGCATAGGCACAAATAGGCTATAGGCATGTTGAAAGCGCAATCAACGCATTTTGTACTTGACACGTCAAGCTTGACTCAAGTGAGGTAACAAGGATTCCTTCTCATAGGTCAGGTTACAGCCTCATTTCACTAAATGCTCCGGACCACTGTTTCGAAACACATCTAAAATCTACCCATCCCAACAACTGCTATAAAGGGGCCAACAAAAACCAACAACAAATGTATAGACTGAACTTATTTCAAAAGAACAGTGAGGTGATTTCTTATGATGACTGAGAAACTCTAATTTAAACCCATGTCAAATCCTATTCTACAAGTATAGGCTCAATTTAGTGTTGTCATACCTGGGCATCCTTTAAACATGTGCACACTTCCTCACAGTTACTGCCAGGATAGAACTGTTGGTAAAGCAAGTAGTAGCGGTTGCCATAGAGACACCCACACTGAGAGAGGGGTACACAGCGGTCTCCACTCCTGATGTAGCCCTTGTCACACACACATCCCTCTATACAGGGGCTACGACAGCCAGCAGGAGGAGCCAAATTAAGACAGGTGACTTCACAGCCAGAGCCACAGAGCTCATAGTGGCTGTTGATGGGACATTGGACACCTGACAAATCAAAGATATTTAATTGGTTAAACTCTTATTCAAACAACAAATTTCTGAAAAATTCTGGTACTCAATGGGAAACTGGACTGGGAGGGGTGGGGTTAGACTACATGTTAGATTTGATTTTGAACTTGATACGCCTATGTTTAAATGTAAGAACACATCCTTCTACCCATGTAATTATTTTTGGGCTCCACTTAATATTTTAAACCTTTGTTGAAATCTGGAGGGTCAAAGGTCTATCACTATTTTTACAAAAATTGTGTATGTACAGAATATTGCCTTGTATATAGTTTTGCAAAAAAAGCCTAGATACAATTGCCCCAGGTTTCTCTTACCACAGAATTCAGCAGTTCTCCAGGGACTGATGGTCCTTCCCATCGCCTGACAGGCAGATACATATGCCGTTATGACCTGGCATAGTATATCTCTCCTTCCGTTAAACAAACAGACATCGTAAACACAACCTTCAAAAAACTGAGTAGGGTTTAGCACGGTTTGACAGTCCCTGAAAGGCCCCTGTGGGTCACGCAGCAGCCCACAGAAATCAGAAGTCTCATAGAGACTCCTTTTGGTCGGGTCACAATCCTGACAACCGTTTGTGCAGCCATGGACACAGTCTGGGGTCTCAGCTACACTCCAACTGGCACCGAACTCCATTGGTCCTAAAGCAGGTAATGTTGTTCCTCTGACGAACAGATCATCTTCTGGTTTTCCATTGTAGTTCCCACAGAGGCCAAAGACGGCCCCCATGTAGGTGCTGGGAACAGTGACTGTTGCAAAGCTGTTCCAATCAAATGTGACTCTGAGACCAAAAGAGGTCTGAACAACAGCAGACCAGCCACTTCTGAAAACAGAAACCCGACCTTCAAAAAGATTGAGGGGAAGGTTCACAAGCTCGTCATTGACCTAAAAAAAAGCAAGAAAAGCATTTTTGTTTAATGAAGTTAAGCTATAAGCAAAAAGCTTGCCAGATGTTTAAAAGAATGCAACTAGAACTTACTTTAACAAAACCGTTGTATTCTCTATCAATGGCAATAGTGATATTATACATTTTGATTTCCAGTAATTTAGTGAATGACACCACTTTGTTTCCCCGGAAGTCATTATGCACCAGCACATCAAAGGGAACCAGTCCAGGATCTGAGAAATTAAGCCCAACTAACTGATACACACAGTTGCCCTGAAAGGAGAAAATGAATTGACCAAGTCTATTCAACCAAGAACATGGATTTTACAAACAATCAAATGATCAAACTAAATGCCTACAAGCTCCATTCTTGATTTGTAATCTTTAAAATAATACCTGGAAGTTAAAGTACTTCCCATCAAAGGTGTAGTAGTGGGGGTCGCCCAGTGCCATACAGGTGCTTTGGGAGACAGGATAACAGCCCCTAATCCCATTCTCCACCTGGCAGTACTCTCCTTCAGCACAGCCTTTGTCTTGGCATTCCAGATGTCCACCCTCCATGGAGCAACGACAAAGCTGCTGACAAGCATCATCTGCCCAGAATGACTCTCCAGCAGGAACGTAGTGTCCATTGTAGGAACAGCCACACTGGGTTGAAGGTACACATTCAGATCCACTCAGCACAAAACCAGGATCACAAGCGCATGTCTCGACACAGGGTAAAGTGCAGTTCACTGGAGATCTGAGGCCCATGCAGGTCAAAGGGCATGCACTGCCACAAAATTGATAATGGCTGTTCTCTGGGCATCTGTAAGCTAAAGACACAGTCAGAAAGTTATGGGGTGGGGGGTATAATGATCTTGAACAAAAGTAAACTGAACAATTATCAACAAAACTACTCACAACAATTGGCTGCTTCTCTCCAGTTGGTTAGCTGTATCCCAACACGCTGACATGCACTTGCATAGACCTTTAAGACCTTACATAAGTAGTTTCTGTGCCCATCGGTCATACAAACATCATACATGCAGTTCTGAATGTAAATACTTGGGTCAATAACAGAATGGCACTGAGTAAATGGTGCCATCATTAGGAGTCCACAGTAGTTTTCCCCCTGCCATTGCTTAACTGCTTCAGCATCACATCCAATATCCCCAACAAGATCTCTACAGCCCTCATCCAATGCCAAGTTGTGAACTTTCCAACTCTGGCCAAATTCTGTTGCAGTGGTAGCCTGGGTATTTGAAGGCATGAGGAAATCATCATTGGGATCACCATTGAAGTTGCCACAGAGCCCACAGACTTTGTTCATGAAGGCAGTGGGCAGAGAGACCATGAGATAATGGTTCCAGTCATATTGCACACTCAGCCCAAAAGAAAATAGGATGGTGATAAAGCTGCCAGACTGGAACATGGACACCCCAATATCATCAAGAACCACAGGAAGGCTCCACAAACTCTGGTCAATCTGTACAAACAATATTAACTCGCTTTAGTGACACACACCGAGTTAGCATTTCAGACTGTCACACAAAAGCTGTATAACTTTTCTTAAATACATGTCATGACTCAAATTAAATTATATTAATAAATTTAACAAAATTTCACCTTAGATTTATAACTAAAATTTAGCAAGACAAAATCATCAATTCTTATTTTGAATTTTGAAGCATATTTTAAAATTTAGGAGAAAAAAAGGAGAAAGACTACCTTGACTTTCCCAGGCTCACAACTCTCAACAATGATTGTGGTATTATGAATTTTAACTATTACACGTGCCACGTAAGAGACTCTTCTGTCGCCGCGGTTTTCATTTTTAGCCTGGACCTCAAAATTAGGAAGACCATCATTTTCCTGGTAGTTCCTGGTGATAACATAAGTGCAGGTGCCCATGAAGTCAAAGTGACGATGGTCAAATGTGTAGTAGTGAGGGTCGCCCATTGCCCAACAGACTCCAAATGGTTTCTTCACACAGGTCGGGGAGGGACCCTTCATCTGGCACTCCTCATCCTCACCACAGACGGTGTTGAAGCAAGTGTTAGATGCTGGTGCAACATCTACAGAAAAAAACAACCCGAAGGCACATGTTATTTATGCAGAATAATATATAAAATATACAGTGTATGCTTTTGACCATTAAAGTTCTTCATTCTTAAAAATCAAGAAAAGCAACATACATGAATGCAGATTACATTTTTATTTTTTAAACCGAAAGTAAAAAAAAAAAAAAAAAAAAAAAAAAAAAATAATAATAATAATAATGTGTATTGATATATACCTCGAGCAGTGCAGGGGGCTGGCGCTCCATACCCATTCACTTGCATTACTCCCACACTGTACACCACAAAGGAAGCATTTGGGTGGTTTACTTGGTGTCTGTCTGTGCTGGGTGGGTAAACCAATTCGGTCCAGGAGTAATCACTGCCATTGATAACCCTCCATTGAACATTTCCAGTTAAAGGCAAATTTATCTCTGCTTGTTTATTGGTAGGAAAAATCAGGAGAGCTCGGTTGTCAAATCCAGCTATCCCATCAAGTGCGAATGATGAACAGAAGTGTTTCTTGGGCAGCAGATTTACCAGAAATGGGCCATATATGCCACCTTGGGATGTTTGTACACCATTAAACAAAAAAAACACCTGGATTCCATGGTCAGCAACAATATTGAGGCCATCAGGAAACTGGATTTTGTACTCTAGAACCTGACCACGCTGAAGAATGTCAGTTAACTTACTACAGCCAAACTGAGTGTTTACATTCGTTGTCTGTGACGCTTGGATATAGATGCTGTCGAATTGGCTCTGAATGCTAAACGGAGCCACCAGGAAGTGAGTACCCCAGCTTTGCACCGGCAGCAGTTGCTCATAAACATGATTGCACTTAGAAAAGCACCGCATACACATGTGGCCTGAATACACGGCGACGGGAAGTTGTGAGGATATGCGGGTTCCTGTAAGGTCTCCTTCGCTTTGAATTTGCGCATTTTCAAAAGGATCCATCACCACGACTAGTTTACTGCCGACACCGTATAAGCTTCCTTCAAACTGGACCGCCGCTCGCAGGAACACTTCCACTGTGTTTTGCTCTTTACCGTTGATGATCACAAACTCCTTCAGCATGGACGGAAGGGAGTTGATGGGGGTGAACACAAAATATTCAGTACCCCATTCACTCATGGGGTAGACCAGAGATGTATCTGCGGTGTTTTCTTTTGAGTTTAGGGAGGAAACAGTTATGTCGTCAGATGCCTGAATGAGTATGGTTTTGCTGGACCTCCTGGTTCCAGAGAGCTCAACCTCTTTGGGGAGGGTCACAGTGAAGCCTTGACCTGTGGTCAGTTGCACCTCCTCTGTAAAGTTAAGACTAGGCACGCTAACATTCACTTGACTATGGGAATTTACAGAGGTGATATAAAGCTGAAAAAGCGACTGGTTCAAATGGGAAACATAGTTTTGCATGAACACCGTGGCAAACTCTCGTCCTGCAGATCGAGCCTGGCTGCCAGCTTTACAAGAAGGGAAGATTTGGGAAAAAAAAAAAAAAAAAAAATTGTGAAATAATTTTTTTATATATATTATATTATATCATATTATATATACACTCACTTTATTTTTTCACTTTCCAAACCTTTATAATAATTAAAATAGATGTTTTAAAACGATTTTTTTTTCCAGCTGATGAATGATGTGATGTGAAAAGGCCTTTATACTAACTTTATTCCTGGGATTCAGTGCTTCAAAAAACAAAACCCTTTTTTAAAATTAATTCTTGTTTAGGAAGCTGTAAAGTGTGAAAAATACTTTTAATAAAATAAATAAAAAAACACTAGTATAAATATTCTATATGGCATTTAGAGTGGCTACAGAAAGTATTCAGACCCCCTTAAATTTTTCACTCTTTGTTGCATTGCAGCCATTTTCTAAAATCAAGTTCATTTTTCCTCAATGATGTACACACAGCACCCCCTATTGACAGAAAAACACAATTGTTGTTATTTTTGCAGATTTTTTTAGAAAAGAAAAACTTAAATATTACATGGTCCTAAGTATTCTGACCCTTTGCTCAGTAGTTAGTATAAGCACCCTTTTGATCGAATACAGCCATGAGTCTTTTTTGGGAAAAATGCAACATGTTTTTCACACCTGGATTTCAGGATCCTCTACCATTCCTCTTTGAAGATCCTCTCCAGTTCTGTCAGGTTGGATGTTTAACATTGGTGGACAGTCATTTTTAGGTTTCTCCAGAGATGCTCAATTGGGTTTAAGTCATGCCACTCTGCCATAAAACCCAGACTGGTGGAGGGCTGCAGTGATGGACTTTCTACTACTTTCTCCCATCTCTGGAGCTCAGCCAAAGTCATCTTTGGGTTCTTCTTTACCTCTTCTCCCCTGATAGCTCAGTTTGGCCAGATGGCCAGCTCTAGGAAGGGTGCTGGTCATCACAAGCATCTTCCATTTAAGGATTATGGAGGCCACTGTGCTCTTAGGAACCTTAAGTGCAGCAGAAATGTTATTGTAACCTTGGCCAGATCTGTGCCTTGCCACAATTCTGCCTCTGCGCTCTTCAGGCAGTTCCTTTTTAAAAAAAATGAACTTAAATGATTTTAGTAAATTGCGAGTGAAAAATGTAGGTGGTCTGAATACTTTCTGTACACGATGTATAACAGTTATATACATTAATGCAAATTAGAGGACAACCAAAAATGTCCACCCTGTTAGGGATAAATGAACATCAATTTTAAATATTTTATAATTTAAGAATGTTATATTTAAAATTTCTATTTTAATTTTAAATGCATCACTTCTTCAACTTAAATATCAAAAGAGGTCACTATCACTACATGCACTTATGTGACCAGCCTGTTCAAGGTGGACATTTCGACCTATAAATCAACCAATAAGCCAAGCCGGAGTTAACAGAAGGTGCGTTGAAGAATTGAATGGTTAAAACTTATAAGTAGCCATTTTATTTTTTATTAGGTTAAAAAAAGTAAAAAAAAACAAAACAAACAAACATTATAATTTCCTTAACAGGGCAGAAGTTGACTGCATCAGACTAGATGGATAAATAATAAAAACAGGCAATTAGCAGAAACTTCTCCCTAGCAGGAACTCACCTTCTTCAGTTGTTTTCCCTTCAAGGAAATTAAAACTATGTCAGCTGTTTGAAAAGATGCATTTTTTTTTTCTTTTTCCAACTTTAATTTAAAGTTTTCAGTAACGTTAGTCAATTATTTTTAATTATTATTATTTTTTAACAAGATTATAACGTGTGTGTATGTATATATATGTATATACACACACACACACACACACACACACACACACACACACATAAAATAGCATTATATATGTTATATAAAAAATGCTAAATGCTTAAAGTTCTCTAGGTGATTTTTTTTTATTTTTATTTAAAATACTTTAAAACTCATGTTGAATTTAATATGATCTTGAATGGGGACACAAAGGCATCGAATCCCAGGAAAGGAAGGTCATCTTAGTAATAGTCTAATCGAAATAAATGAATGTCAAATTTAAATAACTTCCAAAAATAAAGTGTTTATATAAATGGTATTATCATTACCATAAAATAAATAAATAAATAAAATAAACCAAAATATGAAACGAATCTTACCCCAAAGCACACATATCACAAAGCAAACCAGCAAATGTCTTGTTCCCATGATTAAAAGACCGTTAGTCATCTTGATATTCAACACATTTCAACGCACGAACAGCTTACAAACAAAACACAGAAGCGGATCACATCCACAAAAGACTAGACCTGTCTGAAGTAATCGTCTTTATAAGCTGAGGAGACCTTCCCGCCAAATAAATTCAGTTTAATTCACATCATGTGCGTTAAGCACTGCATATGGAGGAACCATGGACTATTTAGACACGCGCATACACGGAACAAATTAAGTGGTGCACAATACGAAAAACACAGCGAGAACGCCACGCGGATAGAATAAAACCAAATACTCTTTGGTAAAACTAACTGTGGGGCTTTTGTGTGATAACTGGAACATCGTAGAAGGCGCATTTGTAGATTTGCTGTGCTCCCGGAGAACCCCAGCGACCAGGGTGAATACTGTGTAACCGGTAATGTACAAAGTGTAGTTGAAGTTGTTTTTTTTTAATGATTATTGGGAGGGAATTGACTACTTTGGTTAATGTTTATTTTTGTAATATTTATATAGTCTACCCTACATCATGACGTCTTTGTGAATCTATAGACTCTTGTTTAGCATTTTAAAAATCGTATTAGTGATTAACCTAACACCGGTGATTGATATTTGGATGCTTATACAAAGTGTTATAAAACACAAAATGTGCAAATAGTTTTCATGATTCTCTTCATATACATTTCTATGGTCAAAGAGTTGTGTTCTATTACATCATGTGTTGTAAAATGTCTGTTGTATTAGTTTTTCATGTTTATTTTGATGATTATATTAGTAGTAGTTCTTTATCTCACAACTGTTTGGCTAAACAGCGCTTTGTATTTGGCTGTTACTGAACTAAATGCAATTTAATAACCTAATATATGCTTCTGTGAGCCCATTCTTATAAGGGGTAAAGTTGGTTCATTCAGAAATAAAAATGGTCACAACTTCGAAACATCATAAGTGACCATTTATATTAAAGACTGAGTGATTTTGTACACGCAATGGAAGATCAATGGCAACATTATTGACTGGTTTCCAA
>JAUYWG010000013.1:827749-838528 GCA_034779775.1 Enteromius afrohamiltoni
CAGTCTGTACAGTACAAACACCATTACACCTATGGAATGTCCCCATAAAACATGTAAACCCAACGTGTGTGTGTGTGTGTGTGAGAGAGAGAGTATGAGAGTGTGTGCGAGTGTGTGTGTGTGTGTGTGTACCTCTGTAGCTGGTATGTAAGGTGACTGCTGGGCTGGTTTTCTCCATGTCCCAAAGACAGGGCCTGCAGACAGGAAGTCAACATGGTCACATCCCTTCATAGACACAGAGTGTGTGTGTGTGTGTGTATTTATTTAACCCTATTAGATCGTCTGTTTCGTCATCACATCAAACCAAGGCCAAGCAGCAGAATATGTTAACATTCCTGCTCTTTATAACCAATCAATATTTTCCAGTCATTCACTGGATCAGGATAGTAAGCTGTATTTTTAATTAATTCCCATCTAATTACATTTTAAAACTCTGCATTATTAGAAAAATGTGTATTTGTTATTAACTTGTTCATGGATTTCATTTAATTTCACACACAACAAAATGAGTAAAGGAGAGAATGGTGTTACACTGAGCACACCTGTATTTGCTGGTGTAGGATCTGCTGTTCTTGCTGGTAGAGGACATGCTGCTGCTGTGTGTGCTCCATCAGCCGCTCGTCCTGAGGAGCCGCGTACATCTTCTGAAGCTGCTCACACTCCTGCACACACACACACACACACACACAGACACAGACAGAGAGAGAGACACACACACACACAGAAAGAGAGAGAGAGAGACACACACACACAGAAAGAGAGAGAGAGAGACACACACACACACACACACACACACACAGAGACAGCGAGACACACACACAGACACAGACAGAGAGAGAGACACACACACACACAGACACAGACAGAGAGAGAGACACACACACACACAGACACAGACAGAGAGAGAGACACACACACACACAGAGACACATTACAAATGTCTGGATTGTAAATGGCAGCACGCTGGGTAGTGTGTATTAATGCGGAGCTGTTGAAAGCGCAGTAGTAGAGTATGGTTTAATGAGAAGCGTGTGGAGGAAGGCTGTGGCTCGTACCTGTTTGAGCTGTCGGATCAAGCTGTTGTTCTCCAGCTGGGTCTTGAAGGCCTGGATGGTGGCGGCTCCGTCCGAGAAGCGTCTGACGGGAGAGAAGCGCTCCATCGGCAGGTGAAGAGTGTTACAGTCCTTATACGACGACCTGAGGCACACAAACACTAACCAGTTAACCAGAAACACCTCACATCATCAAGGGCTCAGACACGTTTGCTTTGGATCCTTCATCTGAGTGCTGCTGAGTTCATGCAGTGAAGCAGAAGATCAGCTGACTGAGAACGAGGACATCAGCACAACACTGAAAGATGGAGACGCACACATCCTCCAGACCAGGTTTCAGTTCATTACGAGTTTACAGTGAACTGAAGCTGCTCCGGCTGAAGACTAGTATTACTCCTGCAGTAGGAAGCATGTGTCCGGAGCACAAAACCAGTCATAAAGGGCAGTTTCATGAAACATTCATGTATTTTCTGTATTGATCCGTCTCCCACACTGACTCTTGAGAGGTCAGAGGTCATGTGAGTGTCTGTCCATCAGCGCTCCGATCCTGTGTCCAGAAGGGGGTGCAGTGACCTCACTTTCTCCGCAGACATTCCTCTCAGGGCTTCTTCAGAGCAGCTCTTTTTACATTTAAGCATCTATATTTGTCATTTTATCTTGAAATTATTTAAAAGGAAACAAAAACACACTAAGCCATATTTTTCTGAACAACACAAAACTCCAAATATTTAATAAATAAGAGTAAAAATCATACATATATTTAGAAATTCAACCCTTTAGGTTTGATCCCTCTAGACTGTTAACCTGATCAAACTCTCCTTGTGTCTTCCATCTCTGATCGGTTAGTGTTTTATTCAGGAAAAGCTCTTCTGGAGTCAGATCTGGACTGATTTAGATCGTACCTCCAGATGAACTCTTTCTGGACTGAAGCAGCTCATTTTCTAGAAGAATCTGATCTTCAGGATCTTTTGAGGAGCTTCACTGTTCCTCAGCGGAGCAATGATCTTCACAAAACACCTCACATCTTCTGAGGAGCCTTTATTTCTTCAGCTCTCCGTCAGAGCGATCTGCTGTATTGTTAAAGCTTCATCGATTTACATCACGAGCATCTGCAGCATTTCTGCTCAGATCGAGTCTCTCTGAATAAAACTGAGCCGCTCCTTCATCTTCTCTCTGTATCAGAGTATACGAGCCATACAGTCCTGATGGAGCAAATGATCCTCTACATAAAACATGCTCTTAAAACTCTAAATGTCTGTTTCATGAAAAATAATAAGAATTAATAATAGTAATTAATTAACAGTTGCCCTTTTGACACTGATACCTCATGTGTCCAGTGTGACCATCACTGATCAACTCCAGAGCGCTATACTACTGAGTGTGTGTGTGTGAGAGAGAGAGAGTGTGTGTTCAGCCCTCACCGGCAGTGCTGCTCTGGGTGAGTGTGTGTGTGTGTGTGTGTGTGTGTGTGAGAGAGAGAGAGAGAGAGAGTGTGTGTGTTCAGCCCTAACCGGCAGTGCTGCTCTGGATGAGTGTGTGTGTGTGTGTGTGTGTGTGTGAGAGAGAGAGAGTGTGTGTTCAGCCCTCACCGGCAGTGCTGCTCTGGGTCAGTGTGTGTGTGTGAGAGAGAGAGAGAGTGTGTGTGTTCAGCCCTAACCGGCAGTGCTGCTCTGGATGAGTGTGTGTGTTAAAGTGAGTGTGTGTGTGTGTGTGTTCAGCCCTCACCGGCAGTGCTGCTCTGGATGAGTGTGTGTGTTAAAGTGAGTGTGTGTGTGTGTGTGTGTGTGTTCAGCCCTCACCGGCAGTGCTGCTCAGGGCTCCAGACCCTCTGCCGGTTTCTCTGTGTTTCTGCCGAGAGCTCAGGGCCCGTGCCGTGTGTCGTGTGCCGCTTGGAACTGTTCGCCAAATACCTGGACCACAGGAAGCAGCACGGATCAGCGCTCTGATTGGCTGGCTCCAGCCTCTGGAGGGCCACACATCCAATGGGCACACAGAATCCGCCCCCGCTCCGTTTAGCAAAGCCATTAGACAAAAGCAAAGCCACAGAAGGGAAGTTTGCCATCGTTTTGCACGAGAAAGAGGTCAGAGGTCACGGAACTCTGGAGCATTGAGTCGTTTTAGAAAGTGATGTTGATGGAGAGTCAGAGACAGAGAGAGACGCCCAGAGCTCAAAGCAGCGCTGCAGTGTTTAGTGTGTCACTGACAGAGACCCGCGGCCCCCAGCACGCACGCACACACACACACACAGAGCATGCAAACACACTACTGTACCTCTGAACGGCCTCCGGGTCGGGTTCGGCGTCGGACCCCTCCTCGTCCACCGGAGCCACGTCCAGAATGGGATGCTAACAAACACAGAGACACGCGTCAGAGCTCACACTCCTTCACTGTGAGGAACCGATATCGATCCATCTTTCTGCTGTTTTCAGCCGAGGCATGAACAACACTCCAATAATCACAACAACTGTGTCTCAGCTCTCCCATTCTCTCCGTCTCATCCCTAAATTCAGTCTAACGTGACCCTGGAGCACATTCTGTCACTACATCAAGTGAGGTTCATACATCACCTGAATAAATCATCTCTCACTGATGTCTGGATTGTTAAGATCAAACAATATTAGAAAATCTAGAATCTGAGGGTGCAAAATATCTGAATATTGAGAAAATTGGGCATTATTAATTTGAACCTTTCATCTTATAGTAATGTATTAGTCTGACGTGATGTAGCTGACAAACAAATCCATAATCAGAAAGAGCTGGTGGATGTGTGAGATCTGGATCACAGGAGGATTGTGGGAAGGTCTCACCGGGCTGGTGACCAGCGGAGACTGACCGCGAGGCCTCTTCAGCAGCTGCTGTGCGTGAAGCTGGATATTAGCTCCTCCGTCAGACGCCCGGCGGCCCAGAGGACCCATGCCGTTCAGCAGCTGTAGAGTGGGAGGCTGCAGCAGAGACTGCTCCTGAACACACACACACACACACCACAACATCAGCAGAGTATTACAACCAATCAACATTTCCTGCTTCTCACCGCAGCAGGAGATGGAAATAACTGACTTGGAACTATTATTAGCTGCTAAAGATACTAGTGTTCTGATCATTTTGGCCTCCGCTGTGTGTGTGTGTGTGTGAGCTGTACCTTGTACTCCAGCTGCTGCGTGGGCTGCAGGTTCGGGGTCGGCATCAGATGCATCTGTGCCATGGTGGGGAGCAGCGGAGGGAAGGGCGGCTGAGGGGCCACACGTGGAAACCCAGGGGCCAGTTTCTGCAGATCCTCCTGAATCTCAGCCCTGACAAACACACACCACATCAGTGCTGCAGGAAGGTGCGAGGGGTTAAAGGGAACTTGGAGGAGTTTAAACGAGGTGGGAGTGGTTTATATTGACGTGGGAGGGGCTTGAAGTGATTTGGGAGTGGCTTTAGTTAGGTGTGACAGATACTGAGGTGGGTACTGTTAGGTGGGAGGGGTTTAGGGCAAACTGGGAGGGACTTGTTAGTCTGTAACTCCAGCTGGAGATAACGTGCAAATTAAAGACAGGAGAAACTGGCTGGGAAGTGCAGTACCTGGGGTCAGGTACACCGACAGTGTGGCGTCTCATTGACAAATATCGGGCCATCGCCTCTGGACTGGGCTCTTCTCCCTCATCGCTGTCCAGAGCCATCGTCCCGTCCGTCTGAAACACACACAGAGGTTCACACACCTGTGTCCTCACACTCCAGACACTGAGCTGAAAGCAGTGTCACGCTCACCTCAACGATCTGGTTCTCTGGGTTTATGAGCTGCACCTGTGGTACTGTCATACTGACCGTATTACTCTGATCCTGCAGGACAAACACACACGTGATCAGGCAGATCAACCAATGACACACTAGTTTTGTTTCTGATTATTGTCGATATAGTTATTTTTTTTATTTTGGGTTTAAACTCTTTGTGAACTAGCTAAAAACAAAATAAAATACAATAGATAAAAATAACAACCTTGGTGAAAGAAGCACCCTTATCATTATAAACAGATGTTGATCTGCTCGGACTGAAACGTATCTCATATATATATTTCAGAGCAAATGGAGAAGGAAAATGAGTATCAGACAGCTGAAAAACACATGACCAGCATCCTTGCTCTAGAACCACGGCTCAGCTTTCATGCAGTATGCAAATGAGGCACTCTGGAGCTCATGCATATTCCGCTCATCAGGAATCAAAGGTTGCTAACGGTAACGCCACACACCTGCACGGCATTGAGCGGGTAGAGTGGGCGGGGCGTGGGCGGGGCCCCACACAGGTTCTTGTGCCGCTTGAGTTTGTCAGACAGCAGACTGTAGGTGGCGCTGTAGTGATCATACGCGTCTGTGTGCAGAGACTGAGAGGAGAAACACAAGCACCTGAATGTTCCTGAAGAGCTCATCTGAATGAAGGATGGGTGTGTGTGTGTGTGTCACCTGTAAGGTCCGCTCGCGGTCGAAGCCCATCTCTGACATGGCCATCAGAACCTGCTCGTTAATTAACTCTGTTTCTCTCTCCACCTTCACCTGCTCACATTCTGCTATCAGCTGAGAGAGACACAGACGAATCAGAAACACTTCTCAGTCTCAGGTCTGAACAGCAAACATCACGTGTGTGTATTGTGTGTTTTTGAGCGCGTGTGTGTGACTGACTCGGTCAAACTCAGGGTCAGGGTCTCCTTGTCTCATCCACTTGTTCTTACAGATCTGCTCCATTGAAAGTCGTCGACTGGGCTCCAAAACCAACATGTGTCTGATCAGATACTCACAGTCTGAAACACACACAAACACACGTCAGTCATGTGTCATGGCTCGGCAAGCAAGCGTGTGTGTGCACGTGAGAGTGAGTGTATAAGAGTAAATCTGTGTAAGTGTGCGAAAGTCTGAGCATGTGTGAATGAGTGTGTGAGAGTGAGTGTATGTTTGTGTGAGTGTGTGTGTATATAAGTGAGAGTGTGTGAGTGTGAGTATGTGTGAGCCTGTGTGTGTGTGCGTGTGCATGCGTGTGTGTGAGAAAGAGTGAGTGTGTGTGAAAGTGTATGAGAGTGAGTCTGTGAGAGAGTCTGTGTATGTGTGCGTGAGTTTTTGAAAGTATGCAAGAGAGTAGAGTTAAGAGTAAGTGTGTGTGTGTACCTGTGGACATAAAGAACGGGATCCGGAACTTTCCACTGAGGACCCGAGCACGGAGGTTCTGTAAAGTGCTTCCATCAAACGGTAAAGCGCCACAGACCAGAACATACAACACCACACCCAGACTCTACAGAGAGAGAGAGAGAGAGAGAGAGAGAGAGAGAGAGAGAGTCTGTCACACACTCATGGAGCTGATCACCTGGTCTGTGTCACGCAGCACACTGGGAGACGCTCACTGCATGTGTGTGTTTCCGCGGTCTCTCACAAAATCAGCACACAACAGCAGGAATGGATTTAGAGCAGCGTTTGATTGACAGGTGAGTAGGTGGGTCCCTGATGCATCAGTTTTCACTTGTGCCAAATCTATATGACAGGTGCATTTAAATAATGTTTATATATAAATACTGATGAACAGAAATGTCTTCAAGAGTCTTCAAAATGTATGACACTGTAGTGTAATGTGGTGTTTTCACTAGAGATCAGAGGTCAGAGAGAGATGCTGGTTTTACCCATATGTCCACTTTAGGTCCGTCGTACTCCTTTCCCTCGAAGAGTTCAGGTGCAGCATACGGAGGACTGCCACACCACGTCTTCAGCAGCTGTCCTCGAGAAAACAGATTACTGAAGCCAAAATCTGAGGAGACAGAGAGACGGCCCGGTAAACACACTCCAAAAACACACACACACACACAGACTCTCTCTCATACACACAGTCAAAAGTTGCATACTGAGTGTCACACACACCACGCACACGTACAAGTGTGCGACTGTGTACGAGAGTGAGTGTACGAGAGTGACTGTGTACTAGAGTGACTGTACTAGAGTAAGTGTGTACGAGAGTTATTGTGTATGAGAGTGAGTGTGTGCGAGCTCGAGTGTGTACGAGAGTCGGTGTATGAGAGTGAGTGAGTGTGTGTGTGCGAGCGTGTATGAGAGTGAGTGTGTGTGCGAGAGTGAGTGTGTGAATGTGCAAGCGTGAGTGTGTACGAGTCAGTGTACGAAAGTGAGTGTGTACTATAGTGAGTGTACGAGAGTGAGTGTGTGCTAGAGTGAGTGTGTATTAAAGTAAGTGTGTACGAGAGTGAGTGTGTGTGAGAGTCAGTGTGTACGAGAGTGAGTGTGTATTAGAGTGAGTGTACGAGAGTGAGGGTACGAGTGAGTGTATGAGAGTGAGTGTACGAGAGTGAGTGTGTATTAAAGTGTGTAATAGAGTGAGTGTACGAGAGTCAGTGTGTACGAGAATCAGTGTGTAAATGTGTGCGAGAGTGACTGTGTACTAGAGTGACTGTACTAGAGTAAGTGTGTACGAGAGTTGTGTACGAGAGTGAGTGTGTGCAAGCTCGAGTGTGTACGAGAGTCGTGTATGAGAGTGAGTGAGTGTGTGTGCGCGAGCGTGTATGAGAGTGAGTGTGTGTGCGAGAGTGAGTGTGTGAATGTGCAAGCGTAAGTGTGTACGAGTCAGTGTACGAAAGTGAGTGTGTACTAGAGTGAGTGTGTACGAGAGTAAGTGTATTAGAGTGAGCGTATTAGAGTGAGCGTACGAGAGTGAGCGTACGAGGTTGAGCGTGTATTAGAGTCAGTGTGTACAAGAGTGTGCGAGAGTCAGTGTGTATTAGAGTGAGTGTACGAGAGTGAGTGTGTATTAGAGTCAGTGTGTACAAGAGTGTACGAGAGTGAGCGTGTATTAGAGTCAGTGTGTACAAGAGTGTGCGAGAGTCAGTGTGTATTAGAGTGAGTGTACGAGAGTGAGTGTGTATTAGAGTCAGTGTGTACAAGAGTGTACGAGAGTGAGCGTGTATTAGAGTCAGTGTGTACAAGAGTGTGCGAGAGTCAGTGTGTATTAGAGTGAGTGTACGAGAGTGAGTGTGTATTAGAGTCAGTGTGTACAAGAGTGTACGAGAGTGAGTGCGTACGAGAGTGAGTGCGTACAAGAGTGAGTGTACGACGAGTGTACACGAGGGTCCGAAATTAACACTTGCCACTCGCCAAATGTGAGCAAATTCTCTGTCTGACGAGTTACATTTAAAGCGCCATATGCCACATGGTGAGTAAATCTTTTCACCAGAAGTGTTAATCAGTATAATCAGGGTTGGGTACCAAAACCTGGTACCAGCATGGCACCGGTAGCTAAGTAACCGGTATGTACAGAACCAAATCAAAACGCGGATTTCGGTGCCGTGCCTGAACGACAAACCCAACAAATCTATGCAATTAATAAGCGAGTGCACCACTGATGTTGGCACGTGCGGTAAATCATTTCCACAAGAGGAAAACAGATCTATATGCGAATAATATGTTAGCTTTTGTTTAAGATTATTTTATTTATTCATTAATTATTGTTTTTACTTTATTTAATGGAATTTAATGCATTGTTCATAGAGTAGAGTAGTTTTATGAATATTTGATGTTGTAATTATGTTGTCACTCCTCTCTGTCCGGAGCACACATAATATACAGAATAACGTGTTTTGAAAATATCTGTGTAAAAAATAAGCTTGGCCGGTGTGTCAAAAACGTAATTTCGGGCCCTGTGTACGAGTGTGTCTGTACGAGGGCGAGTCTGAATGTGTGAGTAAGTATGTGTACAAGAGTAAGTGTGTATGAGTACGTCTCATATACACACACACACACACACACACACCGGCGATCTTGATGTTGAGGTTGTGGTCCAGCAGCAGGTTTTCTGCCTTCAGGTCTCTGTGGACGATGTTCCTGCAGTGACAGAAATAAACTGCCGCTACGATCTGCTTGAACTTCCGCCGCGCGTCTTTCTCCGCCATCCGTCCGTGAGCCACGAGGTGATCTGAGAAACACACAGAGCAGAAACACCTCAGAGACGTTCAACACTGCTGAAATGATTCTTCTGAACCAGAGTCCTGTCTCACCGAAGATCTCTCCTCCGCTGGCGTACTCGGTCACCAGATAGATCATCCGCTCCGTCTCCATCACCTGCCAAACACACAGACTCAGCCAATCACACTCAACACAACACAAACCACAGACCAATCAGCTGAGGGAGGGGGCGGGACCTGGTACAGGCGGATGATGTGAGGATGTCGCAGCATCTTCATGATCTGAACCTCTCGGAAGATCTTCTTCAGATTCTCATCGTCCAGCTGAGTCTTATCCACGATCTTTATCGCAACCTGAGACGGATCACAAGCATATCAGCATAAACCATAATGTACTTCATTAGCATAAATAAATGTTTACAGCTACCAAGCAACATCATGATCAAAACGCATCTATGAATGAATTTGTGTTAAATTCGACTGACGTGCAAGATACATGTGTGTGTGTGTGTGTGTGTGTGAAATTTTATGTCTGATACACAGACAGTAAATCAGATGGAGAAGAAGCAGACAGCAATGACTGTTCCAGTAACACTGATGCACAGTGTGTGTGTGTGTTGTGTGTGTGTGTATTTTAAGCATGCACTTCTATTAATATCACTGGATCTGCTCCAGCTACAGTGATGCAATCAGACTCCAGCTGACCCTGTGCGGCCTGAACAACATCTGGACACACACTCTCTCTTACACACACAAACTCTCTCTCTCTCACACACACACACTCTCTCTCTCTCTCACACTCACAAACACACACACAAACTCTCTCTCTCACACAACACACACACACTCTCTCTTACACACACATACACACACACTCTCTCTCACACACACACACACACTCTTGCTCACACACTCCCTCTCTCTCTCACACACACACACACACACACACTCTCTCACACACACACTCTTGCTCACACACTCTCTCTCTCTCTCTCTCTCACATACACACACACACTCTCTCACACACACACACACACACACACACGCACACACACACACGCTCACACACACACACACACACACATCACAGGTCTAGAGAACAGCAAGTTCTTGCTCATGCAAATGGGTCCAAAAAAGGAGGAAACCAGCAGCAGCAACACAAACATCACAGACACATGAAAACATCTGTGTGTGTGTGAAGAACACATATTTAACAGTGTGCTGTGAGCTTGTCATCTATATCCTGGCCGTTGTTCTTCAGTATAAGCAGTTCTCTTTATTGTTTCATGTTCAATAAAAATGAACGAATGGAAAATTACTGTGCAGCGTTACTGACTGAAATATTCCAGATCAGTGTCTCACGTCACATTCACATCCATGCCTTACTACAAGAGCAGCTGGTGAACCTCACACACACACACACACACACACACTATATGCAAACACACTCCATTAAAAACAGAACTTAACTGATATCCTTACAACACACACACACTCTCTCAGTATCTGAGTGGACAGAGAGACAGAGAAAGGAAGCGCAGGAACATGATTCAGCACGCAGCACACAGGGATTATTGGTGTGTGTGTGTGTGTGTGTGTTGTGCTGAGTAAGCGCCCGTTTCCTGCACACAGAGCAGCAGAGACAATCACACACACTGGTGTGCACCGCTGCATGTTTGCACCGCAGATGTTCTGCTCTGATGTTAGCAGTCATGACATACTCCATACCTCAGAACACACACACACACACACACACTCTCACACACACACACACACACACACACACACACCCACACACACAC
>JAUYWG010000013.1:838628-849718 GCA_034779775.1 Enteromius afrohamiltoni
AAACACCTTCATATTGTAATACCTGTCATACCCATGTCATTACACACATTAGTGTCCTCAGAAACACACACACACACACACACACACACACACACACACACACATACTGTATCACCATCGGAGCATTCACATTCGTCCCGTGTGTGTGTGTGTGTGTGTACCTGAGCTGCTGTAGTTGTGTGTTCATCTCATTGTTCAGTCTCTCCTCCTCGTCTCGTCTCTGTTTGAGTATCTGCTCCCGCAGGACCCTGAAACACACACGTCATGTGACCTGTGATTGTGAGACAATGGGTGTTTATACAAGCATCCCTGCTGGAGCTTCTGCAGCACGTCTACCCACAATGCAGCAGTGACTGACCGGAGCTGTTCGGCGCTCTCCTCCTTCATCCGTCGCTCCTCGTCCTCCATCAGAGAGTCTCTGTGCAGCTGCAGTTTCCTCTTCCTCTCCTCCATTAGTCTGCTCCTCTCCTCCTCCATCTGTCTCTCCAAGTCCTCCTCCAGCCTCTTCTCCTCTTCATCACGCTTTCTCTTTTCCTCTTCTTCCCTCTCTTTTCGTCTTTTCCTCTCCTTTTCCTCACACTTTCTCTTTTCCTCTTCTTCCCTCTCTTTTCGTCTTTTCCTCTCCTCTTCCTCACACTTTCTCTTCTCCTCTTCTTCCCTCTCTACTTGTCTCTTCCTCTCCTCTTCCTCACACTTTCTCTTCTCCTCTTCTTCCCTCTCTTTTCGTCTTTTCCTCTCCTCTTCCTCCCTCTCTACTTGTCTCTTCTTCTCCTCTTCCTCTCGCTTTCTCTTCTCCTCTTCCTCCCTCTCCACTTCTCTCTTCTCCTCCTCTTCCTCCCACTCTTCTCGTCTCTGCGGTGTCTGAGCCAACACCTTGTTTTCAAGCACATGCCTGATAAGAGTCACAAATCATCATTACTATCAACAATTAAAAGATGTTCATTGTGAATAAACACACGTGACCCTGGAGCACAAACCAGCCATGAGTGTCGATGGTTTTAAACTGCGGTTTACACATCATCTAAAGTTGACTGATGTCTGGTTTGTTAGGAGAGGACAAGATCTGTCTGAGATACAACTATTAGACAATCTGAATCTGAGGGAGAAAAACATCTAAATATTGAGAAAATCATCTTTAAAAGTGTTCAGATGAAGTTCTTAGCAATTGCTATTCCAGTGAGTTAATACTGGTTTAGTGCTCCGGGGTCACATAAATAAACTGAAATAATGACAAGCTGTATATTTGGACTTGGGCATGATGCTCAGAAACAATCAGAGTATGACAGAGTCTGAAACCGAAAACTTAACACAAGTCTCTATTCTCTCTGGTTGCTTGAATGCATTCACTTCTTAGACTGATCATCATCATCATCACACACACACACACACACACACACACACACCTGTCTGCAGAGTCAGAGACGTCCACATAGCTGTCCACATCTGCCTCACCCTCGGCTTCCTTCCTGTCCTGGGAGAGACACACACACAGTTCCATATTTACCCCTCCACAGGCTTAGGGACTTATTCAGTCTGTGTGTGTGTGTGTGTGTGTGTTACCACTGCAGGTGACAGATCCAGCAGATCAAACACATTCTCGGAGAGTTTGGAGCGGAAACCAGCCTGAGGAAACACAACCCAGACATACATATATATTATATCTGTATTGTTGAAAGAGCTACAGAAATAAAAGTGACTTGACTATAAAAATTGACCGCATTAATTTATATAAATATATATATATATATATAAATGATGTTTATTTGAGAATGTAAGAGTGTGTGGTGTTTCCTGTAAGGGGTAGGTTTAGGTAGGGTCAGTGTAGGACAATACCACACACAGTCTGTACAGTACAAACACCATTACACCCCAGAACACATGAGTGTGTGTGTGTGTGTGTGGACGAGGTCATACCTGCACATGATCAACGGATGAGAGCGATGCTGCTGCTTCACCCTCCTCAGACTCCTGTCAAAACAGAACAGCACATCAGACACATGTTCATCAGCTCACACACACACAGGTAACACACAGAATGAGGAGAGGATGCTGGGAGATTCAGCTCTGCTGCAGAGAGGAACTGTGACTGGCTTAATCTAGTCTTACTAGTCACCATTTCTTTTCTCAAGACAAAGCTTTATTTAAGTCAGTTACATGAAGGGTTAAACGGGTCAGATTTCCTGATAGGTGCTCTTGATGTCACATGACTGAGCTGAGACACACCTCCTCCCTGCAGTGGCACACCGACACCGAGCGAACAAATCACTGAATCAGAGTTTCCAGAGGTGATTCACGCGGCCCCAGACAATCACAGACTCCAGCGCTGCGTGTGTTGTGTGGGACGGAGCAAAGCACCAAAGCATAGGGGGCGGAGCATACGGGTAGGTGGGGCTTGGCAGGCAGGGGGAGGGGCACTCGGTCATACCTCACTGGACACAGGCCTCCACTGAGGCACAAACTTCCCTGCTTTACCACGAGTCATCTGAAGCTGAGAGCGGTTCCCCCGAGCCTCTTCCTCGTGTTCCTCCTCTTCCTCACTCTCCCGAGGCTCTGAAAGCCTCTCTTTCTCCTCACGAGAAGCTGCTCCTTCATTAACAGAATAACTGTGTGTTTCAGCCAGTTCTTCTCTTTCAATCATCATCCGCTCTTCTTCTGTTCTCTCCTCCTCCTCAGGACTGCTGAATCTCTCCATCTGTTCTTCAGTCTCTTCCTGTATGTGTTTAGGGTCCTCTGTCTCTTCGTCCCTGTTCTCTTCTTCCACGTTTCCTTCACTTTTACTCTCAGTCTGATCTCTCTTTTCTTCTGTTTTCTTCACGTTCTTCTCCCCCTCCTCCTCAGGACTGTTAAATCTCTCGATCTGTTCATCAATCTCCTCGTTCTCCGTGTTGTGCATCTCTTCATCTCTTATCTGTCCGTTACCTTCCACTTTTTCTTCTTCTGCTATCTCCTCCTTCTCTTCAGGGCTGTTGAATCTTTCAACCTCTTCTTTTCTGTGTTTTTGGCTCTTCTCTTCCTCCATCTGTCCATCATCTTCACTCTCAGTCGGATCTCTTTCTTCTTCTTTTTTCTCCTCCTCCTCAGGACTGCTGAATCTCTCGATCTGTTCTTCAATCTCTTCTTGGTTCTCTGTCTCTTCGTCTTTCTTCTCTTCTTCTTCTTCTATGTTTTTTGTTCTACTCTCAGTCTGATCTCTCTCTTCTTCTATTGTCTCTTCCATCTTGTCCTCCTCAGGACTGCTGAATCTCTCGATCTGTTCATCGCTCTCTCTGTTCTCTGTCTCTTTATCTCTGATCTGTCCATTCTCGTCTTCTGTGTTTTCTTCATCTTCACTTCTCTCCTCCGTCCGGTCCTTCTGTTTCTCCTCAGGACTGCTGGACCGCTCTTCGATCTCATCTTCATCTAGCTGTTTCTCCTGCTCCTTGTCTTCCTCTGGGCCGCTGGACACCACAGCATCCGGGGTCAGAGGTCGTGAAGCTGCTGTGGAGCGCAGGTGACGTCCACACAACGAGTCCTTACAGTGGAGGGATGCAGTCAGAGACAGAGAGAGACGGAGACAGAGAGACAGACGGCTGTGAGGTCACATGCTCATCCCTCATACAAACAGATGTATTAATAACACACACACAGAGACACAGCAGAGAGGAGCAAAAGAGACAGACAGACAGAGACAGAGACAGGTACCTCTGAAGGTGCGTCTGGACTGTGATCCCTCGATAGGGCCAAATCCTGTAGTTCAGGGTCTGTTCTTTCTTCAGGAGGAACACTGACCTCACTGTCCTGTAACACACACACAGTCAGAGTGTGTCTGAAACCACTCCCTATCACCTATTTCAGGTGTCTCCAATATATATATATATATATATATATATATATATATATATAAGCTAAAAGCTTTTACCACTAAAACTGAAATTATAGCCAATAAAATCAAATACAGTTGTAATGACATTAAAGTGTTTGTGTTCACCTCGTACTGCAGTCCTGCTCCCAGAGCGTCCAGATCCAGATGAAGGTTCTGCAGGAGTCCGGATGAAGCCCGCGGCCTCTAAACACACACACACACAGACACTTAGTTCTGAACCAGCCTTGTGCGTGTCTGTGTGTGTGTGTCAGACTCACCTCCTCCTCAGAGATCTCCTCGTCTTCCTCAGCGCTCCTCTCCTCTTGAACGCTCCTAGAGGCAGCGGGGCTCGGAGCACCAGCCTGAGGCACAGAATCCAGATCAAAACCCAAACCGCAGGTCACACTCACAGATCAGAACTCACAGAATACACGTCTGCAGTCTTACCCCGAGAGAGGTTTTGAGCGGCTGGAGTCCAGATCCTCTGAGAGGAGCGGCAGGAGCCTCAGAGAGACCGCGGAGAGGAGCAAGAGGAGCCAGCACCTGCAGACATCGTTAAACACACAATAACATTCAAACCCTTTCAGTCTGCTGCTCATGAGGACTGCATTTATTTGACCGAAATACAGTAAAAGCACAGATATATTTCTAGAATCTAAATCAGTTGTTTTCTGTGAGAATCTGTGTTAAAGTGTCATGTATTCCTGCGATGCATCTTTACTCTTCAGTGTCACATGATCTTCAGAACTCATAATAATATACTGATTTACTGCTCGACACACACTTCTTGAAATCAAACCATGATTAATTCATACGTTTAGGGTCAGAAATCAATACTTTAATGAACATGACAGAAATAAATAACACCTCAACACATCTTCACAGAGAAAGCACTGTAAGAGTGTTTCAGCTTGTACTGTGTGTCGATCAAATGAAAGCAGCTGTGGAGAGCAGAAGACGCTCTCACCCCTGGAGCTTTGACTCCCTCAGTCTTTTTCTTCTTGTCTTTCTTGTCCTTCTTCTTCTTCTTGTCCTTGTCTCTCTTCGGGCCGCTCGGAGCTGCTCGGGCCCGCTCCTGCTCCACCAGCTGCCGGTAGTGTTCATCACACGGATGATCCCAGGTGGACTGACCCGTGGAGAAGTTAAAGTAGTACACCTCGCCGGTGACGTCCTGACTGGACACACACACACTTCCTGTGTCCATATGAACATATCCGTGTGTGTGTGAGGTAAGTGTGTGATGCAAGTGCGTGTTACCATGGTTTCCACTCTGCAGGAAGTGGTGCTACCATCCCCTCTCTGGCCAGCCACAGCAGCTCAGGCTCTCGCTCCGGGTCGATGCCGATCTCGATGGCATACTCATGGATCTCTGACACACACACACACACACACACGGGCTGTCAGCACCTCACTCCAAGCCTCTATGACTGACTTTCTTCAGTGAAGCTCAGAAGAAGATACTGAAGAACTTAGAGAACCAAACAACAACATTGGATCCATATATTTTATTTTTATAGTTTCCATTTAAAACATTTTAAGATTTTTAAGATAAAAAAAAAGTTAAAAGGTTGGCAAATTGTGACTTTTTTCTTACAATTCCGAATTGTGAAATTTAAACAAAGATATAGAAATTATTTAGGATCATAGTACTCTTTCATAAAGCACTGAAGCTGTGTGTGTGTGTGTGTGTGTGTGTTTACAGACAGGCTGTGATGAAGAGTAATAGTAACCTTGCTCTGAAGGGATGTAGTTCTCATCATAGTCTTCCTCCAGCACCACCTGATCGCCGATGCGCAGCCCCGTGGTCGCCATGGTGACGCTGGTGCGACAAGAGCGCGCGCGACGGAGCGGTCACGGCCCTTCAATTAATCTAAATTACCATAAATTAAAACTTCACAAACATACAACATTCGACAGATAACATGCCCTTACCAACAAAACCACTGTGATAAACAAACATTAATATAATACACATCAATAACCTCGACACGGAACCGTTTGTTTACCTCAGATTAACGGTCGAATCGCTTTTCTTTGATAATTACAAATATATAAACGCAGATATGGATCATAACTAAAGCACTGATGATTTCTAAACAACACAAGCCTGAACGAGTAAATTAAGACGGATTTGTAGAGTATTTAAACTGTAAAACACTACAGACTCTGAATATGAAACACAATAATTCTGAATAATAATCACGTTAACGCGATTAGTTTAATCCTCACCTGCTCTCTGACCCCGAGCCTTCAGTTCGGCCGTGAATTTAAAAGCATCGTGTGATTGCACAGCTTTATTAAAGGTGATTCGTTTTTTTACTTTCAGGGGATTTTCTGAATTTTTAACAGAAAGTTTAAAATCCGAAGCGCCGCGTCTCCATCACGGCAACCAGACAGCAACATGGCGGCCGCCGCAGCCGCGCTTCACAATAAAAGTCCCGCCACAGAATATAAATATTTAAACACTAAAACGTGGAAGGATAATATAAATACACGACTAAAGATTTTTATTAATCAACTATATAAGAAAGGTATCTGGAAATATTCAGTAAAGTAGTATGGACGTTAGTTGTTGCTTTACAATATAACAAAAACAAAATAGGTAGCTCTTATTTTAAAAATACAGCAATAAAAGAACAAAAACAACACCAGGGAGTTTTAAAAGATCCAACATAGTTTATTAATATGTGCTTTTGTTACGCCGTACACACCAATAAAATTATTCACACTTGGCTTTAATATATGAGAAACACGTGTGAAAAAAGCTAAGCGTATTAGGCAAGCCTCAATATAGAAAATAAATAAATATCAGTGTAAAAACAACAAAAGAAGGCGAGCCGCTTTAAGAACAGAAGTTTGTGACATTCATGATGGTCCTCTGGAGATCAGGGTAAACTCAAAACAAAACACACTCACTGTGCTTCACATCGAACCGGACTTGACCAGCAAGGCGACGCGTACAGAAGACCCCTACAGAGACAGCAGGTCATGTTAGTTTAGTTTAATCACTCCGCAGCAGACGGACACACTCACTCGTCTCTGCTGCCTTCAGAGGGGTTCAGTAGTCGAGAAACACCAGCTATTGTGTTCCTAAATAAAACATGCCTGGAGTGGAATCTCAATACGATACAGTGAAGGAACAACAAAAACAAAAGCGATGCAGTGGAATGAACGACACATCTCCAGAAGGAAACAAGCCCTTCGGAGAATCCAGAGTCTCTCCCAAATCAAATCACACACGAGCTCTGGTGTTACAGTAAACCAGACGTGATGAGATCATGAGAGAAGATCCGCTGGGATCTGAGGATCCGTCTGATCTACTCAAGGCTCAAGGTCCGGTGCTGCTCTTGAATGAAGCGTCACGTGTGTCTGAGGCGAGTACGCCGGGCTCCTGGGAGCGGAGAGGAGAGCAGGGTCGATGAAGACGATAGCGAGACGCTCCATCAGCAGCGCTTCTCCAGTGTAATGGACTCGGATGCAGAGGGTATATACCATACCGTGTCTGGAAGAAGTGACTGACGTTATGAGCCAGAGATGGAGATCTGACATCATCATCACCATCATCTGATGCACACCTCCTCAAACTCGGCACAGAAGAACGATAACTAGAACGATTACTAGAACCAGAAACCATACAGAGCCGATAATTAGTGTAACAGTCAGCGTTATAATTATCATTATAGTCATCGTTACAATCACAGTTACAGTCTACGTTATTTATTTATTAAAAGATTTTAAGCCATATGAGCAGCAACGGCTGCCTTCATGGAGAAATCTAAGTTTATAAATCACCATCATGTGACTTTATCCCAAAACTGTGCAACATACGAAAAAAATGCATATATACTGAATACAAGAACTGTGCAATAATAAGACCTAGAACTGTTCAGTTTAATGTACTATAAAACTGCAAAAATTATTCCAAGATAAACCTTTTTAAAAAACGTCCATTAATAAATATTTAGCATAAAATGTGGTCTAATATCAAATATCAATAAAAACGGACATTCAGAAGTCAACGTCACATCGATGTAGCCACCATACTGTAGTTACGGCATCGTTTTATTGTTACAATCAGCGTTAAAGTCAACTTCGTAATTAACATTATATTGTTTTTAAAATTGTGAAATCTACGCTCGTCGGTGTTAAAGTGATCGTTATAGTTATCGTTCTTGGGCCGTGACTCCTAAATGCAGCACTAGTCTTGATAAAAATATGAATATTCTAACAGAAGAAAGGTTGGCTGACTCTGTGTTCCTCGGGAGAACCCTGACGAACCTCCCTCAGCGCTTAAACCTCGAAACGAGGAGCGTCAGAAAGGCACTCACGTCTTTATATCAGGCGTCGCGGCACTTCCGGTCTCGTGCTGCCGAACGATTAATCGCGTCCAAAATAAGAGTTTTTGTTCACAGAATATGTGTGTGCGCACCGTGTGTAGTTATTACCTATATATAAATACACACAAACACTGCATACATTTAGAAAACATTTACATGTATCTATATAGTATGTTATATATATATAAGTGTATAAACAACACATTTTCTTAAATATATACATGCATGTGTTTGTTTATATATATATATATATATAATATACACAGTACGCACACACATACTCGAACCAAAATTAATTCAGACACCTTCAACATTTCTCACATTAGTTTATTCACTACACTTAAAAAAAATTGGGAAAAAGAATTGGGCTGAAATGTAGGAACACTAACTAGATAATACCAATTTAGCTTCATTAGGTCTGTGGCTTCAAAAGAAAAACCACTAGAGGAAAACAATCAGGTTAAAGTGACTGAATACTTATTAATCCCATATCTTACTGGGTATAAAATGTGACCCTGGAGCACAAAACTGTCATAACTGCACATTTTTTTTTAATTGAGATTTATACATCATCGGAAAACTAAAAAAATAATTTCTCCACTGATGTCTGGCTTGTTAGGATCAGACAATATTAGAAAATCTGAATTTGAGGGAGCAAAACAACTAAATATAGAGAAAATCATCTTTAAAGTTGTTCAAATGAAGTTCTTAGCAATGCATATTCCTAACTCATACAGTGTGGTGTTGTGTATTTCTCCAGACACACTTTATTTTGCTATCCTCGTATATTTCTGGTGTCTGAATAATTTGGTATTAAGTAAGCAAACAGTGGTATTTTGGACGCGATGTGTCCGGTCACTCCCACCAGGTGTCCAGTCGGCGGATGCGCACACGCTGCTTGTAGTGGTACTCCTTCAGGCGCTCCTTCAGAGCGCTGGGCAGCGGGAGAGCGCTGATGCCGTCGTAGGTGGTGGTGCTGCTGATGACGGCGCGGCAGATGCGCTGCAGGCTGAAGGGCTGCGAGCGGTGGACGGGGCTGGACAGCAGCGGCTCGAAGAACATGCAGGAGTTGGGGTCCTTGTAGTGCTCCAGCAGGCCGGTGACGGTGGGCGCGTGGAACACGCTGGGGTCGTGCACGTCGAAGCTGAAGTTATGGTTCCACTGCTCGATGCGCGCGTGCAGAGAGCGCCCGTAGCGGCGGAAGCTGACCGAGAACAGGTAGTCCTCCTGAGCGGAGTCTCGCAGCAGGAAGGTGCCCTCGGGTTTGCCCTCCAGCAGCGTCTCGGCCTCGTAGCGGTCCATCACGCCCCAGTAGCACGGCAGGTTCGTGATGCGCAGCAGGTCGGGGACCAGGCAGTGGATGTAGTCGATCTGCGTGTGGATGCGGTGATGGAGGACATCCTGTGCTTTCGGACTCTCCGGGTGAACTAGAGTTGGAGATGCAGCGCATACATCGAAATCAGGCGCTGATGAGGAGGAAGCCACCACTTCATCGAGCGTGTCCAAGCATCTCTGTAGGAGCAGCGTGGCCCGCTCGTCTCCGGATAACTCGTTCATCCCGTGAGCCAGTTTGGGTCCGAGTTTGTAGAGCGGGTTGATCTGCGCCGTCACTTCGAAGGTGTGTATCTGAGCGTTGGGCGGAGGCTCGACTCCCTGCTCGATGCTGATCCTCCGTCTCTCTCGTAAGCGGTCCTCCTCATCCTCGACGGCGCCGCAGACCGGATTAGATCCGGAATCGAGGACCGGAGCTTGGGAAATGGGAGCCGTGTGCTGTTTGATGAGGTACCACTTCTGCGCCAGGTCCGAGCCGGCGGGGAACGGACAGCTGTCCAGCATCAGCTCACTGAGGTGGATCTTTCGACGGGAGGACGGCGACGGGGACAGGACCTGGCTGTGGGTCTTGATGGGGAAGCACTGTCCAACCGCATCCTGGATCTTCTGCCGGAGCGTCCTGCTGCTGCCGCCGGACGCCTTGCTCTCCGTGTCCTCTGTGGAAACGCGCTCGGACAGCAGGGACTCACTGGAGGTGTTCAGGAGGTCTCCGTACTCAAAGCCGTCGCTCATGGGCCGCTCTGAGCTCAAGTTGTGTGAGGGCTGGCTCTTCTTCTTCCCCCTGGAGCTCTTCGGCCTGGCTCCGTCTCGTCTCTCCTCGGAGCGGCTCTGGCGCACTTTGGGCCGGGCGCCACGCTCCCGCTCCTTCCCACGATCCCCTGCTTCCTCAGGCAGAGACATGACCGCTGCGGTGCCGAGTGTGTGCGCTTCAGACCAGAGTCACTGCACATTCGCCGAGCATGATAAACGAGCATCCAGACCACGCTCCCGATCTGAAGAGACCACAGAAACAGAGAGCAAATCATCCACAACTCCTCGTTTAATCCATTATCAAAATAATCGTTGCAGCCTTAGTCACTGTTAACTAAAGCTATTAAAAACGCTTTTGTTTAATCAAAATAAAATTTAAATAAGATTAAAAGCTAACTAAACGTTTAAGTTGAAATAATAAAATTAAAAAATAATAACAAAAAAATATTATATATATATATAAAATATTTTAAAATGACAAAAGAACATCAAATTACTAAAATTGAAAATAAAGCTAAACAGAAATATTTTTGTAACAATTTTAATACTTCTATCATTGTGTTTACAAACATTACTAGTATTACTAATAATTGTTAATAAATGTTAATAAATTTGATTCAGTTCTTATGGAAGTCACTCTGAATAAAAGTGTCAGACAAAGCTGGTGAACATTATATTAAGATCATATAGAGAACACACGAAGATAAGAGAGATAAGAGATAAGAGATAAGTCATAACGCCTCATCACTGTACTACAGTGTTCAGAAATACTACAGTAAACTACAGTAATACTACGGTGTTCAGGAATATTATAGTGTTCAAGAATACTA
>JAUYWG010000013.1:869544-881995 GCA_034779775.1 Enteromius afrohamiltoni
CACCTTCATATTGTAATACCTGTCATACCCATGTCATTACACACATTAGTGTCCTCAGAAACCACACACACACACTCATGAGATTTCAGGACTTTATAACACAACTTCACATTTCACACAGTTTTAATCTCTGAACTGTATTTCCCAACCTGAACCTTCATTTGGGCCCCGGGCCCCTTGTGACTCTCCTAATACCACAAACAGACCAATAATTACCGTTATTTAGAGGCCAAACTCAAAGGTCTGTAGTCCCTGTTGTAATTGTATGTTTTCTTTGTTAGTATCTATATTAGTATTATTTTTCTCATCCATGGGAGTCTATGAAGAGAACATAGGAAAATGATGAAATTTGGCACAATTGTAGACATGCTCATGAATAGTGGTCAGACCAATAGTGGGAACTGTAAGACCAACTCTGTAGCGCCACCACCAGTTCAAAAATGTAACAATAAATTTAACAACAGTGGGCTAAACCACTGACGCTGGGCCTACAAGGTCATGGGTTCGAATCCCGCTGTGATCAGAAACTATCTGAGCGCTTTGCCTGTTCCAAAAGATGGATATTCCGTATGTCTTTGTCATCTTTCAGAAAAGTGTTTTGTGCTATTGAATTATTTTTGGTGTTGTTGGACAACGCAAATGTCATTGCGCGTTATATAAATGGTATTCTCTATAAATAGAGCACTAATCCCAGAGGTGCGGTGCTTCACAGAGAGAACTGATCTAACACAACTAACCTAGAATTAAAGACGTTTGGAATCATTAATAATTTATAATATAGTCTTCAGCGTCACATGATCTTCAGAAATCATCATCATACACTGATTTACAGTTCTGATTATTGTCTGTGTTGAAATGTAGTGCTACTCAATATTGTTGTGGAAACTGTGCTGCACTTTATTTTTCAGTATTCACAGATGAACAGAGAGTTCAAAAGAACAGCATATATATGAAACAGGAATCTGATTTCGTGAGTGTTTCTGGAACATTACAGTAAACAGTCATCTACAGCAGCTGCAGGGACTATATCTCAGAGGGCATTGGACACACTCTCGTCGTCTACAGTCATCTGTGAATACAGCGATGGTCACACTGATGCAGAGTGTTTGTTTCATGATCACACAAGGTGCTGGACTGATTTGAACTCCTGGCCACACACACACAGTCTCACAATGGTTCTCTGATTCTTAATTGCTGCTGTAATCCTGAGGAATGTCTCTAATTAGCAAATACTGCAGTTCAGTTTCTAACCAGCCTGTTCCTGCAGAACACACACACACACACTTATATGCACACGCAGACTCATATGCATGCACACACACACGGTATCAAATGATCACATATTAGACATAAATAAAAAAAAAACTAGTTCACACACACACACACACACACATACACAGAGGGAGACAGGTGAGGTACATTTGTAGCATGTGAGGGGTTGGGAGTGTGTGTGTGTGTGTGTGTGTGTGTGAGTTATTGAGGGTGACAGCGGGTCTGTGTATTAGGGTTCATGCATCAGTCCTGCAGCCTGTTTTAGCCTCTCTAATCTGGATTTACCATCAGCAGTGTGTCAGCAGCACACACACACACACACACACACACACACACAAGCTGAACCAGCACAGCCTGGCACAAAGAGAGAAACACAGATGAGATACTGTGGAGACATATATGGCATATTTCCAAACTTCTGCAGAATCTGATGTAATCCATTAAACAACATGAACAAGACATATACTACTATACAGTATAATATTAAATACAGCAGTATCTGTTCACAGCAGGTGCTTCATCACCGTCTGCATCTGCAGTACATTTAAATCAGCTGGTGTTTGGGGGATGTTTACTGAATGTATCAAGTTAGTTTTAATCACATTAACTAGCAACACTAACCTAAAACAAGCATAACTTTTCAACTGGGATGGCAGACTGCTACTTCACTGAAGAAGTCTCTGTTAGATAATGGTGTGGTCATCTGGCTGTGTTTCTTGACCGCAGGAAGGCCTTTGACGCTGTGAAGCACAACATTCTCAGTGGTCTAAATTATTAGGTCTGAAAACTTTACAACGGATAGAGTCTTTCCTGTCGGGTCGCACACAGTATATCTGTTTCAGGGGACAGATTACAAGTTTACTGAGTACAAGTATCTTGGTGTTCTGATTGATTCAAACCTTTCATTGAAGCCACAGGTTAAAAAGGTTTGTAATTGAGTCAGATCACATTTTAGATTGATACGTGACTATATATCGTCCCAGGCCGCTCTGATGTATGTTCATTCTATGATTATATTTGGTCATATTCCAAGTGTTTAAACGATAAGTATTGTTTCTTGATGAGAATCCGATCAGTTCCGTCTGACGTGCTGTTTCTCTGTGTTTCAGGCTTCTCTGGATTCCAGATGTTTCTTCTTTAGTGCTGGGTTAGGGTTAAACTTAACTCATGAACATCACTACACAGCTCCAGCTAACTGACAAAAATATATGAATGTATAGTTTTTTATTTAGTTTAAATTATTTTTAAAACTCTTATGCACTTATTTTTCTAAATATATCTAAACACTGTATACAGCTAGGATCAAACTTACTGTTGGACTGGATGACTTTTTATCACTCCATAAATCACAAAATACCGTCAACAGACAGCAAGCAAATACAATTTTACCATGTTTTTAGAAAATATGTTGTAGAAATCCGTGTGAATGACATAAGAACAAAGCCCTCAGTAAAATCCTTCAGAATATAGAGAGGAATAAGACTCTTAGTGTTGGTGCCTGTACTTTTAAAGATATGTGTATTGTAAATGGAATGTATGCGAATAGAAAACGTACAGTAAAATAAACTTTTAAAAGTGGATTTTGGTTGTTTTCTTTCCACTAGTTTGAAACAGCACTTTATGAAAAGCCAAATAAACCACAATCTTACAACTGACCAGTGCAATTCATCCTCTCTTTGGTTACAAAAAATTAAATATATAAAGATCTAATGATTTTGTTATTTATATATTTTTTTAAGAGATGCAACATTTAAAAATATAAAAACGCATCTAATCAAAGACTGTAGAATACCCCAGACATGTCGCTCGTATAGTTTTGAATGCAATGCTTAGCATGGCTGATCAATCACAGGAAGCCCCGCCTTCTGAATAAAACAGCTCACCTGCCGTTAAAAGTTCCAGTTCCTATAGAAACGTTTAGCGTTCTGAGAGGTGTGCCTAGGACTGATCTCACCTTTTATAATGCTATTTGACCAAAAGAAACAATGTTTATTACACAGGTGTTGTCAGATTTTATTAGTTTATTATTTTACACTTGACTGCTCGAGAGACGTCTCAAAGATGGCCGCCGAATGACATGACATGGTATTATTCATCTTACATCCAAAAAAAAAAGTCATATTTGGTTGTAACATGTTACATCTTACATATCATTTGTTATCAGAAATTATAGAAATGATCACCGGCCAAGCCCATCTTAGTTCAACAGATGTTTAGATTCTGATCTTTAGATTTACTGTATGTTATATGTGCATGTGGCTCTTTTTGTGAATGTAGTTGAATCTGAACACAACTGAAGCTGCAGCTCAAATAGAGTCCTGACGGTTTATAATAGACACATCACTGTCAGAGTAAATCTGAGACTTTATCGGTCCACTGTAACCCGCTTTACACTCCCGTGAACTCTAAACAACCTGTGCCTTAAATTAACTGAGACTCACCTTCAGACATCCACTGGATCCAAACATGGAGCATCGCAGCAGGGTTCTGCTCTGTTCTTCATTTGAATCGAGGCAGCAATCCTGCAACATTAACTTACAATCCACTGAAGTTCAATAAAATACACATAACCGCATTTGTAAATTAAAACATTAATTGGAATAAGGATTTGACAAAATCATGACTTAATTTAGATTTTAAATTGGACTACAAGGACCTCGATAGATAAATAGATAGAACTTAGAGCAGCCCAATTTGAAGAGAATATATATTTTTGTTTGTTTGTGTTTTTCTTTATATTTTTATTTGTTAATGTAAATAGTAGATTGCAGCCATTAAAACAAATGAAAACTTTTTTAATGTCTTCTGAATTTATTCTGTTATATCTGTGTGAGTTATGTAATGGTTTATATGTTAAAAACACTTATTATTAGATGCATTATAAGAGCGTGCAACATAATCAAAATAGACAGTATGGTGATATACTGTAATAGTAAACAGTGTACAGTGTGTTTATGATGTGTACATTCCAGTGGTTCAGAACCTTTGTCTGATTTTATTGACATATTAGTGTTAAAGTTTTTTCCACTTCATAAATCAGAAAATACGGTCGATACATTTTTTGCCGGTTTTGTGAAAGAAATGTTGCAGAAATCTGTGTGAATGATAAATGAACAAACCCCTCAGTAAAAACCTTCAGAGTATAGAGAGGAATAAATCTCTAAGTGCTGGTGTCTGTAAGCGCTGCTGAAGCGGAGAAAAAACTCACCGTCTTTAATATTATGCATGTTCACTATGTTTTTAGGAATAAAATGTTGTACAAAAGAGTGTGAATGATAAATGAACAAACCCTTCAGTACAAACATTCAGAATATAGAGAGGAATTAACCTCTAAGTGCTGGTGTCTGTAAGTGCTGTTGAAGTGTAGAAACAAACTCTTAAAAGATGAACTGCAATTGAAATCTATAGACGCAAACAGAAAAAAGTGTAATAAAACAAAGACCTGAACTTTTTGGGGTTTTTTTTTCTTTACACTTGTGTATGTACACCTCATAAAACAGCCTAAAATATAAAAATTGTTCAAAGCATGAAAAAACAGAGAAAAAAAGAAAACTGCTGGTAAATTTCACATATTATTACAAATAAACAGCAAGTAACACATTACATTAAACATGAAATCTTTAGGAAGACTGAAATAGTACTTTCTTGGAAAACATACTCTAATAATTTTAGTATTGTTTACAGTTTAAAAAAAAAACAGAGGGTCTATTTAAGGAATTGATAGTATGTGTTATTCCCTGCTGAACAAACAGTGTGTGCGAACACTGCCTCCTGCTGGTCATGATGCAGCATCTCTCTGCTCTGCACAGTCAGTTTCAGCTGCACACCTTTAATAACTGATCAATCAGTCGCTGTTAGAAGATTTCCACAGATTTCAGAGAGATGGACACACACTGTCTGAGTCCAGAAGCTCCAGTGAAGCTGCTGAAGCTCTGTTCTCCAGCTCCTGCAGCAGCTCGAGGAGTTCAAAGATCTTCATCATCACGGGCACCAGGACTTTCTGTGTTCTGCTGCATTATTGTACAGGAAGTACAGTCAGGCTGCACAGACGATACACACTAATGCACTGCAGCACAGAACACACACACACACACACACACGTATGCACGCACACACAGAGACACACACCTGTCTCTCTCTCTATGTTGTTTGATTCTTACACATACAACAAATATTCTAAACTTAAGATACTTTCACATTCAAGATTTATGTTCTCAAACTCTCTCTTTCTCTCTCTCTCTCTCACACACACACACACACACACACACTCATGCAGTGTGTCCATGTGTTCTGGGGTGTCTCTCTCTCTTTATAGGTGTAATGGTGTTTGTACTGTACAGACTGTGTGTGGTATTGTCCTACACTGACCCTACACCTAAACCTACCCCTTACAGGAAACACTACACACTCTTACATTCTCAACACACTTCATTCTGTGTGATTTAGAAGCTTGTTTCCTCATGGGCTTATAAACCTAGATCAACGTTTACTGTTATTCTTATCTCTGTGGAGACAATTGGTCCCCATAAGGTGATAGATACCAGGTGCACACACACACACACACACACACACCTGTCTCTCTCTTTTTTTCACTCTATGTTGTTTGATTCTTACACACACACAAAAAAATTAAGATTCTTTCGCATTTAAGACATTTATGTTCTCAAACTTTCTCTCTCTCTCACACACACACACACACACCCTAAACAGGAAATAAAGCGAGATGTAAATGAGGTGAGACAGAGGAAGAGGTTGTGCATTCTAGAGTGTGAGTGTGTCAGTTTTCCTGCAGCAGTGAGCACACACACACACACACACACACACACACATGATCTGTGCGCTGCTGTGTGTGTTTGTGTGATGATGGACATTCTGGAGATCTCCACACGGAACCCTCAGGATGACTTTGAGATTCTGCTGCGGGTCGGTGGAGGAACGTATGGAGAAGTTTATAAGGTACGCTCTCTTTTCTTACCGTTTCTCTCTTTCTGTTTGTCAGTCTGGTTTATGAGGGGTGTGTGTGTGTGTGTGTGTTTCAGGCCTCTGGTGAGGTATGTAGGTTTTCAGCGCAAATAGTTTTGTGTTGTTTCTGGTTGTTCACTCAGTTTCTGTGTGACTTGAACCACAAACAAGAAACATTTAACCTGTTAATCACAAATAATTTGTTTGTTTCCTGCCTCTTCCTCTCTCTCTTTCTCTTTCTTTCTCTCTCTGTCTGCCTGTCTTTCATTTTTAAGGTTGTATTCAGCCTAAAAATGTGTGTATCTCCTTTTACACTGACTCAGAGATGTGTGTGTGTGTGTGTATAATTCTTGGTCAGAAAAACTAAATTCAAAGTGAGAGTTTCTTTCTGAAACCAATTTTATAAAACAAGCCCCACTTTCCATCTCTTGATTTAAATAGGAAGCGTTCTGATGCTGAATGCATGTTACATTCATTGCATTTGTTGCATTCATGCATCTACAAAAATGCAGAAGTTTTCTGCAAGGGTTGCTCTGTAGCATTTATAATTAAAAAAAACACGACTTTCCATTTAGAGAGGTGTGTAAATGTGTGTGTTAGCAGCTAGACTTATTTTCATACCCAATATATTTTCACCTCCTTTCGGAGCTGTCCCGGTCTGTTCCAGCATGTGAAGGGTTTTTCTGAGGAATAGTTTAATTAGAACTAGCTGTTTATAAAACAATACCCATGACATAGTTTGGAAATATTTTAAGCCATGCCCTCATTTAGTAAGAGAATTGTGTGTGTGTTTGTGTGTTCGTGGGTCAAAGTGCCACATCCGGTGTGATGTCTGAGGCCTGCCAGGTCACGAAGAGACGGAAGGGCTGGTGTTCATCAGATCTGTCCAGGCCGATCTCAGAAGTGTGTGTGTGATGACCCGAACCCTCCGTCCTGTAGAGGATGAGTTCTCTCGGGCTGGTTTACTGTAAAGCTCGGCTCGTCTCTAGTGTGTGGTTGGGAACGCGCTGCATCACTGCTTCCGCTTCCTTCTCAAAAACACCTTTGTGTGTGTGTGTGTGTCGATGTTTCACCTGTAGAGCTGATAACACACTCTTAGAAAGGTGCTTCACGATGCCATAGAACAACCTAACTGGCCTTAACATCTGAAGGACCTTTCTGTTTCACAAAAGAAGATTCTTCACATTATAAAAAGAGAAGAAAGAGAACTGAACGATGCAAAAATAGTTCTTCTGTTGTGAAGAAGCTGCTAAACACCTTTATGTTTGAGAGTGTAGAGGATAAGCATTGAAGCACAAAATACAAGATTTCATGAAGTCACTATTTACGCTCTCAATCTCAATGACTTTCTCGAGTCGAGCACAAAAGAAGATGTTTAGGAGAATGTTCACGCTGCTCTTTTACGTACAGGCAGAGTGACCGTAAAACCATACACAAACATATAGTTCTATTTCTGTCCAGAATATACCCTGTAAAGTAAAATTAAATGAATCTTTGACATTGAACATATATTTAGTTTCAACGTTCATGTACCAAAGCATATAAAAGAAAACAAATTTCCAGAAAAATACATTTCTTTGAAAACCATAAAAATTTGGATGGAACAGCATACAAGAGATCAAAACTATGTTTACTAGGTTTATATTCGACAGAGTTCATCTTCAGATGAGAAATCGTGGATTGGAAATATATATATGGGGTATATGTGTTTTATATAATACTGTCCAGATACACAAAAACACATGGGAAAGAAAATATATCTATATAAACAAGCATTTTGTGACTGGTGTGGGAATGGATGCTGCTGACGTCTGAGAACACCTTATTAAAGTATCTTAAGAGCTGCTAAGTCTACTGACGTTAAACCATAGTTAACACGTAAACGCTTACAGGCTTCAGGCGTGATGTTTGACCAACCTGCTAAAACATTTCAGGAGGGGGAAATTTTGACTTTAAAGAATAGCTTAGAATACAGTGTACTAGTCATCTGACGTCCTGCTCTGACGCGTTCTGAACCTCAACAACAGCTCTTTCACCTTCATCATAACAGCTCCATCACATGCATTCTCACAATATAAACCTGACAAGAAGATTTTCTAGCAAACGATCCATTATCAGTTTATCAGTAGGATATTAAGTAAAGATCATACTGTAAATATATCATGTTTGATTAGTAATATCCATCGCTAAGAACAACTTTTTGCTCCCTCAGATTCAGATTTGTATTAGTTGTTTCAAATATTGTCCTATCATAACAAACCAGACATCAGTGGAGAGATGATTTTTCAGCTTCTCATTTTCACAGAACTGACTCTTCTGACTGGTTTTGTGCTTCACTTAAGTGTGTGGACAAAATACTTGATGGGATTTAAATTCTAGAATGCCTGAAATCTGAAGATAATAGAATGTGTTTTTAAAAGCGTGGCTCTTAAAGATCAGCGCTGATCAGATCTGTTCCTGATCTGAGGGACACTCACATGACTGCAGGTAACCGGTTCATCTCGTTCCATCTGCTGTCTCTCAGTCTCAACACACACACACACACTGGTGACAGAGAAGCGCGGGAACTGTGTGTGTGTGTGTGTGTGTGTGTGAGATCAGAAGGGGTGGGGCTGTGGAAGAGTTCCGCCCCCGCAGACGGTTCGGACCCGCCCACACTGGGACACACACACACCATTTAAACACACACTCTAAAGGTCAGCTGCTGAGACACACGCACACACACATTCAGAAGACTTTTCATTCTCATAGAGAAGAAAAAAAGATGTAGAAGAAACAAAATGTAGAAAGTCAGGCTGTTTTTATTTGTAAGTCAGCTCTGAAACTCAAGGAATAAAACAACAACAAAAATATTAAAAATGTGCATTTGCCAGCTGAATTAGGAAGACCGTTCGGGGAGTCATCAAAGCTACAAACACATGGCTAGTTTTGATCGTGGAGAGATAGACAGATAGAGAGAGAGCGAGAGACAGAAGTGTGTTATGGTGTTCTGGAGCCAGGTGTTTGTCGGAGGAGGAGGAAAGCAGAAGTGAGAGCTGATGATGGTTATCTGAGCTCTGTCTCCGTCTCTGCTGTAGATGGCTCTCAGCAGCTCAGAGATGTTCAGACCACAGCCAGAGAGGGTCACGGATGGTTTCTAACGAGAAACAAACCTCAGAAACATGACTTTATTCACACTGACTCTGAGAATGAATCACGCGTGAAGCTGCTTCACCGAAACTCTTTACACTCATATCTCCTCATGAACTGCAGGAATAAACGGCCTTATAACCAGAGTGTGTGTGTGTGTGTGTGTGTGTGTGTGGGAGTGTTTGTGTGTCAGATCACGTCAGGAGAGACTCTTTCCACTCTTCAAATCAAGCGTGTTTTTCCTCAGAGTGTTTACGAGCGGACAGTGTGATGAAAATGCAGAAGCTGATGTTTATTTCAGTACAGCTGAGAAGACACACTACAGCCTTTCTCAGGCCTTTCCTTCCTGAAAATATCAAATATATATATAGATACATACGTGTGCCAAACGTCTGTAACTAAACGAACACTTCCAAAGTAAATGACCCGCATCATTTCCTTCTGTGGTCAACATTTTTCGCTGGTGAAAGGAGTATATTAACGGTCTATGACTCAGGTTAGGAACAGGGTTATGGTTGTATGTTCATGGGGTAACACTTTATTTGAGGGTGTCTTTGTTACATGTTCACTCTCAGAAATAAATATATAAAGTACCAATACAAAACCTTTTGAAAAGATACTGCACCGGTGACAGCTTTATTATAATAATAATATTTACACATAATTACATGCCCTAACCCAGGAAATACATGTAGTTCATTAACATTACTCAGCATCCATTCGGATCCATTGCGGATCATGCTTTTAATTACCTCTAGCACTCTCTATTCTAACTCTATGTTATCTATTTGTTTTAAATTTTTATGAAAAACAACACTTACTTTCTAAGTCTTGCACTCTGTACTCTATTTCTATCCTAAACAACTTAATTCTGTGTATTTATATATATATATATATATAAAATATAAAATGACTTATTTTTATTGAAAAAATTACAGTATTACTGGCAGCTGGATGTGAACAACTTAACAGTAACTTACTGTAAATTTATATTTATCAAATTTATTGGCAACGATAAACACTTTTTAATGTTTGATGTTCTTTTATCTTTTAAACTGTTGCCAATCCATTTGATAGATATAAATTTACAGTAAGTTACCGGTGTCCAGATGCATCATGTCTTTTACAGTGCATTTTGTTTTCTGTCATGTGAGCTGTGTACCATCACTCTTGTGTTCATTCTGATCAAAATAACACTCGCCATTCAAATAATTAAAGTCTGTCCAGACAGTTCTCATTGAGACTGATAGACTGGTGTGTGTGTGTGTGTGTGTGTGTGTGTTTTCAGGCTCGTAGTAAACAGAAGGGGGAACTCGCAGCCATTAAGATCATCAAGATGGAGCCAGGTAAGAGCGGAGTGTGAGAGCGAGCGGTCTTCTGCTGACGGATGTCTCTCTCACAGCTCTTCTGTGTTTCAGAGGATGATTTCTCCGTCATCCAGCAGGAGATCGTGATGGTGAAGAGCTGCAAGCACAGGAACATCGTGGCCTATCACGGCAGCTACATCAGGTCAGACACACTCAGAGAGAAGCTCGAGCACCTGAAGAACCTTTCTGTTTCACAAGGGCTGAAGCTTCTTCAGGTCATAAAGAGGAGGTTCTTTGTAGAGCATGCTTCTTCTGTGGCATCGCTGTGAAGCAAGACGATTCTGTGTGTGTGTGTGTTCAGGGTATATTTTTAAATATAAATACACAAGCATGTATATATTTAAGAAAATGTTTCAATATGTTTAGAGCTGTATATAATTATACATGTCAATCAATCGATCACTTTTATTTATAAAGCACTGAACATTATCAAGTAGAAGAACAGAGTGATGGTGATGTATAATGACCAGATTAAACTATTTATTGATCAAATGCAGAGACGGTCTCTGTAGTCAAGACCACGATAATCACTAGACATGTAAATATATACTGCATGTGTGTGTAGTTGTGTACACATAATAAATAAACACACACACATATAATGTTTTAAAGATGTTTAATGTTTTATTATTTTTCTTTTTGAAGGTAGTTTATGTAACGTCATAGAACTGACTTCCTCTTGACCTGTAAATACTGTACCCAGCTGCTGTTTCATACACGAATCCAGTGTTCAGCGTCAGGCCTGAGAGAGTATCTGACAGAAGAATGGATGTGAGTCTGAGTGTAACGATGACTGTGTGTGTGTCTCAGGATGAATAAGCTGTGGATCTGCATGGAGTACTGTGGTGGAGGCTCTCTGCAGGACATTTACCACGGTAAACAGCGCCTGCCGTCTCTCAGCAGGGTTTTTACTCCTTCTCTTGGTTTCCTGTTTTTGGTGACAGTGGCGTGTAGAAGAACATCTCTCAAACCCGTCGGGTCTCTAAAAACAGCCGCGTGAGATGAGGGGCCTGTTTCAGAAACTAGGTTAAGTGAAAACTCAGAGTTTGTTAACCCTGAGATTTTCAATATGGCAGGAAAGCAGGGTAACTCAAGCCTGTTTCTGAGCGAGAGGTAACTATTACTCTCTGAACCTAACCTGGTCGGGAGCAGGTTTTATTCTCTAAACTCGGTCTCCTCCCCTTTTTTAAAGACGCAGCGGTATTTCTCGCCTTATATGCCACTATTCACTCTCTGATTAAATCAGCCACCACCACAACAACATCATCACAAGTCACAACAATTTATTTGGTCTTCTTTATTTCCTCCAAATTAACAAGCAACTCTTACATTTCTATATTCTATATATTAATATATTTCTCTGCATTCATATGTGTGTGTATTTTATATATATATATATATATATAAATATAATAAACAACACAACACACACATACTTTTATTTTGGGTTCCATTAATCATGAATAATTGTTTGACAGCACTAATTGTTTATTTATTTATTCATCACTTTTCTAATCTCCCCTTTGTTTATGTATTTATTTTATTTATTTTATCGATCGAGTCTGACTGTGTGTGTCTCTGTGTGTCAGTGACCGGTCCCCTGTCCGAGCAGCAGATCGCTTACGTCTGTCGAGAGATGCTGCAGGTGACACACTCTTTACACACACACACACACACTCCTGTGTTCTGGGGTGTAATGGTGTTTGTACTGTACAGACTGT
>JAUYWG010000013.1:888257-910997 GCA_034779775.1 Enteromius afrohamiltoni
TTCCCAAAAAGTCTCATGGCTGTATTCCATCAAAAGAGTGCTTCTACTAAATACTGAGCAGAGGGTCTGAATACTTATGTCCATGTGATATTTACTTTTTCTTTTTTAAGAAATCTGCAAAAATGTCAACAATTCTGTGTTTTTCTGTCAATATGGGGTACTCTAATATGGAAACCCATTAATGACGAAAAAATGAACGTAAATGATTTTAGCAAACGGCTGAAATATAACAAAGAGTGAAACCTTTAAGGGGGTCTGAATATTTCCCATACCCACTGTATATATATATATATATACACACAACGAGTTTTTTGCAAAAACATTTTCCCCTGAAAATATTAAAGCTATAATTGTATCTCAATTATAATAAAATATCATAGATCAAATGAACGATTAAAAATAACAGCGCATGTTTGCATACTATGTGTGTGTCCTGTGCATATTCATTATGTACATAAAAACATACACACATATATTACATACATAAATATGTCTAACTTAACATATTTAATTATTGCAATATTCCGAGTTAGCATTTGAGTGTTTGTATTGATTTTGAGGAACACTGAATGTGTTTTAGAGCAGGTGAGATGAATAAATACATGCGGATATTCATATTGATTTCTCTCAACATGGCAACCTCAGAGCTGTCACTCAATACATCAGAAATAAAGTAACTGCTGTTTGAAAAAGTTTTTCCTTCTAAATTCAAAAGTGATGTGTTACTTTACTAGCTCATTAAAAAGTAATCTGATTACGTTACTTGTAACACGTTACCCCCAACTCTGATCGACACTAATTTATTTATTTTTTTCCCAATTTTACCGTGTTCTGTGACTCTTTGAGAAGCGTGGCCATCTCTCCTTCTTTGGCGTACGTCAGCGGCGTGTGGCCCAGCTCGTTCTTCTGTAAGGGGTTGGCACCTGCACGTGGCGAGAGGTCAGAGGTCAGAGGTCAGCGTTAGGGTGTGGGGTCAAGCGGTTGCTCTCGGTCAGGGGTCTGTGTGAATGACACTCGGCCGGCTGCATCCGGACGTCAGTGTGTGTGTGTGTTTCCTGTGTTGATGACGTCATGCTGTGCTTGTGTCTGACCACTGAAACACACCGCAGTGTGCGTCGGATGTGTGATGTTTAGCGCTGCCTTTTGCCCTGACCTGCCCCGCACACACACTCACACACGTGCCGATGCAGTAAAAACACCTTGCAGTGTTATTGTAACTCTCCCGTTTTTGAACGTAGACATGACAATGCAAACTTACAAAAGGTACAAACTTACGAAAATATGATTTTGATGTGCTGTTTCCATGGTGATGCAATGCACAATTTTAAAATGGATGCATTTTGAGATTTTAAGCTTTCAGTTGATATATAATCAAGGCAACGAAGAAGAAAGGTCACAGCTCCTTCTGAAGTGCAACTCTTGACATAAATGAATGTATTACTTTTCCTACATCATTTGTAGCTTCAAATGTATATTTAGGAGTTTTAGAATAGATATTTTCCAATGATATATAATGATTCATGGTTAGATTTGAATATATTTGTAAGATAAAACTTTTTTTATCTTCCAATCAGGACTTTATATCTTACAATTTTCTCAGAATTCTAATCTGATATCTTAAGTGTTATTAATTTGAGATATAAACACAATTCTACAAAAAAAAAGTTTGAATCCCACAATTCTGACTTTTTTTAACTCTTAATTGACATCTCATAATTATTAACGGCAGCTGCATGGTATTCTGAAAAAGAGACTGAATTATGACCCGAGATACAAAATAGCAATGTCAAGAAAAAAGTCAGAGTTATGAATTTACAGCTTGCAATTAATAACTTTAAATAAATAACGTAATACATAAAGTTCATGAGAACTGTGAGTTATAGACGTTAAATTCAGTGTAAGTCTGAATTATGAGTTCATATCTGGCATTTCTGAGAAGAAAGTCTGATTAGTGAGATTAAATCCCACAATTAATAACTCTTAATCGCGAGATATAAAATTCTGAGGGAAAAAAAAAAGTCTGAATTGTGAAAAATATCTCGCAAACTATGAGCAAAAATATCTGAATTGAGAGATAACAAGTCACCATCATGTTTTTTATATATTTTTCTTTTGTGGCAGAAATACATTTCCATAAAGAATAGGGCTGATGGAATTAGCAACTGTAGAAGGTCAAGCTATACATCATATAATAATTCACTGAAATGTGTGTTCACGTCTATTTTGGAAATGCAGTGTGTAAAATACTTTTTAATTTGCAACATGATGGACACAAATCAAATGAACTTATTACAAATTATAGAGACAAATAAAAACATAAACCCTCAGAAGAAGGTTGTATATGTTTACTCTAATAAAACAATCTTTATTCCTCAATACTCCTCTATAATAATCATCAAACAAAAGTAGCAATGTGTTGGAAAAACATGGAATGAAATATTATATTATATTTAACATAATATTAAATAGAACAAAATATTATGATATAATAATATATCTTAAAATGCACTCATTTAGATAGAAAAGCTAAATGTATTATTGAAATTTGTGTTTTTCATGAGTTTAAGAGATTTCATAATACGGTCAGTTTAGACCAGAAAGATCTGATTATTATGTGGTAAAAAAAATTTAAATAAAAGAAATATATATAATATAAATAATAATACTTATATATATATATATATATAAAATCAAATGAATTAAATTGTTATTAAATATTCAATTTAACAAGGGAGAAAAATAAAAACTTTAATTATCCCAGAGGTAAAATTTGTCATAAATAATAAATATAACAAACCAGGCAAACTTTATTTAACTGAATATACATGTAACTGACTGCTCAATATATTTTACATGAAATACTACATATTAACTAATATAACATGACTCTATTTTAAGATCATACATTTAAAATGTAATCTCTTAATTATTTTAAATTTAGCATTCTCAAAACAATTGCATCCAAAATAAAAGTTTACATAATGTGTGTGTACTGCGTACGTTTATTACGTATATACAAATACACACAATGCACATATATAAAAACATCTTACGTTTATATTTTGCATCATAAAGGATAGAAATATATACATGTGAATATAATTATACAAATATTTTGTTGTATTTATATATATAATACACACAAGTATATTATGTTAACTAAAAATGATTTAGGATGTGATGTCGTTTGACAGCACTATTGAAGTCTTTCAGGAAATACTTTGATGAATTCTACATTAATATGGCAAATTGTGACAAAAAAAATCTGTGTGTGCTGTTTTTAATAACACACTCTTTCTCGTCTCGATGTGTCTTCGTTATAAACTACAGTAAAACCTCGCCCTGTGTCACATGACCGTCACGATCTCAGTGCTCGACTCTAACACAAAGAAACAGACAGAAATAAAAACATCATCCCACATTAAATTAGACACGGAACAAACACTTCCTTCCCCGCTCGTAAAATACAGTTTATCCGCAAACGCACAATCAATATCGGTACAGGGGAGCTGCAGAGTCCCCGGGCATTGTGGGTAATCGCTCGGATTATTGATAAAACCTTAAACGTGCCCGTCTAACAAATCTCAATCGATAGCGGACAAACAGAAACAGGAAAACTAATAAAGAAATACAAGACGAGCTCGTCTCTCCTCCGCAGCGAGTCTCTCGTAGCGACGTAATAAATAGCATCATTTAGTCGTCTAATATCACACACTGTTCCCGACGGGTTCACGGCTGCAGGCTCTCACACACACGCTCGCTGCAGCTGGTGGCGGTGTTTGACCCCCGGGGTCAGAGTTCACCACTGGGAGTCAGGGGCGTCTGGCTCACTCCATCCCCAGGCAGGGTGAGCTCTGCTGGGGCTGCGGTCAGAGCTCAGAGCCCTCACACCTCCAGGACAGCAGTGATAGATCGAGCCTGGCACTGACCGCTTGCTCATCAGGGAAATAAAGCCCTCACCTGCCCGCAGGTGTGTGTTCTGAACTCCAGCAGACTTTGAGCGCAAAACTGATGAAGTTCCACAAAATACTTAAAGAAAAATGGCTCACGAGGAGACTCCACATGCTGTGTAACTGTTATTAAGAACTCAACTGTAATTCATCAAGGACGCATTCAATCCGTCATAAGTGACTGTAAAGATGTGTATTTCAAATAAATGCTGTTCTTTTCAACTTTCTGCTCATCTGTGAATCCTAAAAAATTAAATGAAAATTCAGCTGTGCATCACAATACAATATGCATGTTTTGATACAATATAATCATATAGAAAATAATTTCACAATATTACTGTATTTTTGATTAAATAAATGCAGCCTTGATGAAAAAACATATTTCAGAAGTAAAGTTATTTTAAACTTTGAACTAAAGAGTATATATCACATATATTTTACAATATGTAAATATATACACACACACACACACACACACAGCAGACCACTTTAAATTTTTAATTTGCTAAAATCATTTAAATTTTCCACTCATTGATGTACACACAGCACCCCATATTGACAGAAAAACACAGGATTGTTTACATTTTTTCAGATTTATTAAAAAAGAAAATCTGAAATATCACATGGTCATAAATATTCAGTATTCCTGTGACACTCATATATTTAACTCAGGTGCGGTCCATTTCATCTGATCATCCTTGAGATGGTTCTATGAGTCCAGCTGTGTTTGATTATACTGATTGGACTTGATTAGGAAAGCCACGCCCCTGTCTATATAAGACCTTACAGCTCACGATGCATGTCAGAGCAAACGAGAATCATGAGGTCAAAGGAACTGCCTGAAGAGCTCAGAGACAGAATTGTGGCAAGGCACAGATCTGACCAAGGTTACAAATGGAGCTTTTCCACTGCATAGTATGGTACGGTACGGTTCAGTACAGCTCACTTTTGGGGGGTTTTCCACTGGGAACAGTACCTGGTACCCGGTCCTTTTTTTAGTACCACCTCAGCCGCGGTTCCAAGCGAGCCGCACCGTTACCAAAACATGACGTGTAAACTCTGAATACTTATGACCATGTGATATTTCAATTTTTCTTTTTTTTAAATCTGCAAAAATGTCAACAATTCTGTGTTTTTCTGTCAATATGGGGTGCTTTGTGTACATTAATGAGGGGAAAAAAAGAACTTAAATGATTTTAGCAAATAGCTGCAATATAACAAAGGGTGAAAAATTTAAGGGGGTCTGAATACTTCCCGTACCCACTGTATATACATGTCTAAAACTTACAATGTGTATATTTATTATGTATAAACACACATATAGCATATATTTAGAAAATATTTACATGTACAGTATACATTTATATTGATACAATTGATATTATATATAAATATATTATATGTATAAGCATAACATTTTCCTGAAATATATACATGCATGTGTGTATATTTATTATATTATTTATTAATTTTATATGCATAATTATTAATATACATCTATTTATTATGCATTTATTATACATTTCAATTATTCTAATTATGCATTATGTTTATTTATATATATATATATATATATATATATATATAATTATTATCAATTGTATACTTATATTCTAATCATATATTGTTATTATAATTAAGAACACTACAGGTGATCTGCTGTGTTATAAAAGCCCATCAGGCTGACTAGCCGTCTAGTATCTTCATAGTCAGCATCATGAACCCTCACTGTGACTGATCAGAGTCAGCGCAATAGATAACAGGGAAATAACACTGCTTACGAGAAGCACACAATCTTTAGCACAAAATTACATAATCCATAATAAAAATACACTAGGAGAAGAAACGAATCATTACATTTAAAAGAAAGTTAGCGAAGACAAGCATTATTTTTCTGCAGAAAACAAATGAAGCGTTCAGAATGAGTGCAGTAGTGACTTCTGAGCAGGCTCAGCACACAGACGCTCGTCTTGTTCTCATCGCATTAGTCTGTCTCACACTGATGATGTCATCGATTTGATAGATGCTCCTCGGCGGGACTCGAGGCGCTGCTCTGTCTGAGGGGGCGTGGCCTCCCTCCACTAAGACTTCTGGGTAATGTGCTCCATAATGCAATTTCTCTGCATCAAAATGAGCGATTTTCTTCTTTGTTTCGGGCTGTTTCTGTCACTTTAATCTAAAAACGCAACTGCTCCAAAAACATCCAGTGATTTATAGAAAGTGTTGATGCTTAAAGTAAGTGTGCAACTGCACCGAGACGCAGAGTGTGTGTGTAACAGCACTGAGACGTGTGTGTGTGTGTGTGTGTGCACGTGTGAGAGAGTGTGTAACTGCACAGAGTGTGTGTGTGTGTGTAACAGCACTGAGACGTGTGTGTGTGTGTGTGTGTTTGTGTGAGAGAGAGTGTGTAACGGCACAGAGACAGTGTGTGTGTGTGTGAGAGAGAGTGTGTGTGTCTGTGTGAGAGAGTGTGTAACTGCACAGAGACAGTGTGTGTGTGTGTGAGAGAGAGTGTGTGTGAGAGTGTGTGTGCATGTGTGAGAGTGTGTAACTGCACAGAGACAATGTGTGTGTGTGTGTGAGAGAGAGTGTGTGTGTCTGTGTGAGAGAGTGTGTAACTGCACAGAGACAGTGTGTGTGTGTGTGAGAGAGAGTGTGTGTGAGAGTGTGTGTGCATGTGTGAGAGTGTGTAACTGCACAGAGATAGTGTGTGTGTGTGTGTGTGTGTGTGTCTGTGTGAGTGTGTAACTGCACAGAGACAGTGTGTGTGTGTGTCTGTGTGAGTGTGTAACTGCACAGAGACAGTGTGTGTGTGTGTGTGTGTCTGTGTGAGAGTGTGTAACTGCACTGAGACTGTGTCTGTGTGAGAGAGTGTGTGTAACTACACAGAGACACACAGAGAGTATGTGTGTGTGTGTTTGAGAAACTGCACATCAGACAGAAACAGAGACGCAGTGTGTGTGTGTGTGTGTGTGTGTGTGTGAGTGCCCTGAGGCTATAATAACACACTCATGTAAATCACACACAGCTCTTCCTGTCACCTCTCATGTGTGGGTCACATAAGCCACAGTGTCGTTACTCCAGAGGTCAAAGGTTAATCTGAATGGCCTCAGGCTAACAGGAAGAGCAGCTCTATACGAGTCACACACACACTGGGATGTTCACCTGTTTTCTGCTCCAGCAGGTGAAAGTGTGCATCTGATTGCTCGGATCACTAGATATGAGGAAGACACTCATGTCTTACATTCATGAGAGCATTATTAGACGAATGAATCATCTTCATGTCAAATGCCTACATTTAATCAATAAATGCTATTAGAATAATTAGATATTAAAACCGTGTCAACAAACTCCACTTTTGCATTGTAACTGCAGCGCAGAAATATGAAATGTTGTTTTAAATGAAAATCTGTCATAAATAAATGTAAATAAATAATGTCAAGTTATTGAATTCATATTACTGATATAACTGATGTAAATGTAAAACTGTGTGTGTTGTAATGTCTGTTATAAAATAATAATAATAATATCAATAAATAATATTCAATATATATTTTACATGTATAATAAATAAATATTAATGAATTCCATAAAAAGTGAGTCATTGAATTCACTGTACAGTCATTTTATTTCAAGAAATTTAATTTGGATGTGTTTAAGAGTGAGGCACTGAGTCATTGATTCAACTGATTCATTCAGAAACAAGAGAAAGTGAATGGATCACTGAGTCATTTAGGAACGAGTGTGTGTGTGTGTGTGTGTGTAGAGGCATTTGCGGTTTACGAATATACAAGTATTATACATTATGTGTATAATAACACGGTTACTACAACTTAAACATGGTTTACGAGGACATTTCTATGAGAATGTAAGAGTGTGTAGTGTTTCCTGTAAGGGGTAGGTTTAGGTGTAGGGTCAGTGTAGGACAATACCACACACAGTCTGTACAGTACAAACACCATTACACCCCAGAACACAGGAGTGTGTGTGTGTGCTCACCTGCGTCCAGCAGCATCCGGACACTCCTCAGGTCATCAGCCAGAGCGGCGTAATGAAGAGCAGAGCAGCCTCGGAAAGAAGCGCGGCTGCTGAGACGATTGCTGAACTCATCCTCGCGGCTCACCAACACTGACAGAGACAATTCAACAAGATCACAAACACTGACTCTCTCTCTCTCACACACACACACACACACACTGCACCATCTCTACAAACCCTACTAAAATTAACCCTAAAAAAACATTAGTAGTGGAATACATTTATATAATGTCACGTCAGCATCTTAGACTCTTTTCATGGCAATAACGATTAAATAACAGAAAAAAGCTGATTCAGAAACTCAGACATTTAATTGCATAATTCATAGTTATTTTAAAAGAGTAAGAGCTCATGCCTTCAGAGCGTGAGTTTTATGTCTATAAGATCAAGTCTGTATTCATGTGCAGAAACAATAATAATTCATCTCAGACGCTTCAAAGACTCATCAACTCTTGTGAAGAAATAATAAAACTAGAGGCTAGGAGTAATTCATTTTATTTAGTTAAATGTTTATTAGTTTTACAATGCATGCAAAAAAAGTAATTTTTTTAATGTATTTATTTTTATATATTTCTATTATTTTAAGTGCTCATGACATCTGAATGTAGGTTTAGTGTGTCTTACATCTGTATTTTTGAGATTAGGTTTGCCTAATATACTAATAAAAACAGACATATAAGTGAAAACGTACAACAACTTCAACAATAATAAAAGCAGACTAAAATATAATGATGCCGTTTCAAATTAAAATAACATTTATTTACCTTTAAAATCAATTCTGATTGTTAATTGTGTAAATCATGATGAATCAAGATCATGATCTTTTTTTTTTACATTAGTCTTTACATTTTTATTTCTATGCTCATTTCAATGTTTTGTCAATATTGTTATTTCTTATGACACTTTCTGCAGATAAGCATTTAACATTAGTGTTGTCTGTTGGCTGTATAATAACACCCTCTTGCTTTCTAAACTGCGCTAACTGAGCTGGGGCATCATAGCTCTTCTGTTGGATGAGACCGCTTCTATTGTGCTCGCGTGTAAGTCACTCTGGATAAAAGCCTCTCCTAAATGACTAACGTAAAGGTACAGATTTCACAAGTTCCTTAAAGCTACTCGTTTACTCCATTTGAGCCATTGCCATGTTATTTTTATGTCATGTATTTTGTTTCAGCAACACGAATGTACTGTTTGTTTGTGAAACGTCACACTGAAGCTGAGACACAGAGACGGTAATAATGAAGGCTGATGATGTTCAACAGTGTTCTTAAAACAAGACAAACCGCTCGAATTAAGAACAAACGCATGTAAAAGCGCGCACAATTATTCTCCGCGCAGACACGCTCAAATAAATCATAAAGCAGCAACAGTGTTTCTCTCCTGTCCGTGTGCAGAAACATATTTTCTCTCTGGGCTGCTGTCAGGCGGATCGTCACGGGTAACTAATGTCTAAGAGCCAGATAATCACAACAAAACCCAATAAACCGTCAGACAAGCAGAGCCTGGCGATCCATCACACACACACACACACACGGCCTGCTGGAATATTCTCATATTCCACACACACACACATTTATCATGGTGCTTCAGGGAAAGATGCTCCTTCAAGACCAAAAAACTGCCAACAAAACAAATGTGAGTAATATACATACAGCAGCCAGATATGACACACGTCTGAGTGTGTGTGTGTGTGTGTGTGAGATGGAATACACTTACAAACAACACGCTGTGAAATAAATCGAGTGCCGATATGCAAACAGCACAAAATGAGCGTGTTAAAATTGATCTGTGTAATAACACACACTCCTGCTGTATTAAAGTGTGTGTGTGTGTGTGTGAGGATGATGATGATAATGATGAAGCACGTGTGTCTCACCCTCTAATGAGTGAACGCCTTTCTCTCGAGCCGTTTCATAAACGCTGTTAAAGTCGTCGCCCAGGTTCGGATCGGCTCCGGCCTCCAGAAGAACCTTCACCACGCTGAGTAATAAAGCACACACACACACACACACACACACTTCAGTAACAGAGTCATCACACACACACACACACACACACACACACAAACTGTATCTCTCTCTCTCTCTCACACACACACACACACTTCAGTAAAAGAGTCATCACACACACACAAAAACTGTATCTCTCTCTCTCTCACACACACACACAATTCTTTAATATTTGGATTGTTTTTTACTCATTATTTAAATCCAGATATTCTCTTCAATTCACTATTTAGAAAAATGTAGCAGCATCATTTTAATAATGATTATTCAAAATTTAGGAAATAATTGTCACATTATTTGAATATTACTTATTAAATACAGTATATATATATATTTAAAGTCACATTGTTTAAATAACGATTATACAATATTTAGGGAATCATGGCATCAAATTATTTTAATATGAATTGTTCAAATATTTAGAAAATGACTGAGTCACATTATTTGAGGAATGATTATTCCATTACAGTACATTATCTGAATAATGACTACTAAATATTTGAAAAGTTACTAGGTTAGGTCAGAGTTAGGGTTTAGAGAACACTTCAGAAACTCTCTCCAGTCAGGATTTGGACAGAAAGATGGATAATTCCAACTGTGGGCGCGGCACATGTGTGGTGGGAGGGGCCAGCATTGCCATGGAGACACTGCTGGCCCAGAGCAGTCCGGGGTTCCAGAACACTCAAGTCACCGGAACACACGCACACACACACACACGAAAAGAGTCAGTGCAGCGTCAAAACAAACACAAGCATGATATTTAAATCTGGACATGGAGGTACTTTAAATGTGTCTGGATCCACATAATGCATTGTGTGTGTGTGTGTGTGTGTGTGTGTGTGATGTTCTCAGGGTCAGTGTGTTTATCTATGAGAGCATATGTGTGTGTGAGAGCAAAGAGTAGTGACCCTCAGCAAAGCACAAACTCAAACATATCCAAAGAGCTCAACACAAACCTGCAGATTTCTCTGCTCAGAGGCATTCAGAAAAACTAAAGCCATCTAAACTAAAGCCAGAGACGCTAGAATGTTGCACACAGTCAAACAACTCATTTTTAAAGGGGTCATGAGCTGAGAAAACTAAATTCCTTTAATCTTTTGACATATAAGAGATCATTGCACTAAAAAAACAAGCTGTAAGTTTCACTCAGAACTTCCTTTCTAGTCTAAAAACAGCGTATACCTTTAATTAAAGAGCGATTAAAAAAATACAGATTGTGTCAAACCACTTAACAGTATCAAAGAGTTTCAGCAACATTTAATGATAATATTATACGCAATTTTCAGTTCAAAGCATGTCGTAACGCTCAGTAGCGGTTTCATTCACGGTTGGTCTGTTTAACCCCGCCCACTGATTCTACATCACTGTCTGTTAGCCCCGCCCACCAATTCTACATTAAAAACAATGTTTGCATTGTACGGATGAAACTTTATCAAAACTTTGAAATATGAAGTCCACAAATGAAGGATTGGGGAAAAAATTACAGTTTTGAACATTTTAAGGTTAAACTATTCAATCTAATGCACGTTGAGAGTTCAAAATTAAGAGCTGGTATAATTAGAATAATGATAACAAAAAATATATATTCAAATTTGTGGCTGCATATTATTCGCATAACAATGATTATTAAAGAAGTCACATGACGTTACTAGAAAGAACATTATTTAGTGTATTTGGTGTAATGTAATGTGTTCATGTGCTTTAAAAACACATTATTTCCCACATACTGTACATTATTGTTCTCCTCTAAGCCCCGCCTCCTGAAACGGGTTGATTTGTACAAAGCTCATCGTTCTAAAACAGCGAGGTGTGCTCTGATTGGCCAGCAATCCAGTGCACTGTGATTGGCCGAATACCTCAAGCGTCTGATGGAGATGCTCCGCCCCTTACCATAACGTGATGCTGCGTCCCGTTGCTACGACACCAGAACAATCAAACACATTACAAAGCAGGCAAGAAATGAATTACAAAAATTCTGGTCGTGTCCTCTTTTGGAAGCGCTTTCACAACGACACACAGCGTCTCCGGAACATGGCGCCCGCAGCAACACTACAGACAGAATAATAGCTCCGCCTTCTTTCTTTGGGTGGAGTTTGGAAATAAACCCACTCTGTGACGGAGAAAAGCGGAGGCGTGTTTAAACGAGTCGTTTTCGGAGGTGTGGACAAGTCATAACTTTTATACAGAAGATCTGATTGGTTTTGTATCTTCAGTGACTTCCCCCGGCTCTAACAGCTCGTATCACTCCACAGAGAAAGGAACGCTTGAAATCACATCATATGACCGCTTTTAATATATGAAGGATTGCTGACGCACATTTTTGATCAATATTTAAAATATTTTGGCATTACATTATTTGAATAATGAATGTGTTGCACAATGCACTTTAACGATCATAATTATCTGTTCTCTGTTTCCAAGACAGATATTAGAAATGTAAAGTAATAAAAACACCTGAATAGAACTGCCCGGTTTAAAACAAGTCATTTCTGCACACAGATGCTCAAAACAGGAGGAGACTACAGTGAACATACGGACACACAGTGTTTACAAAACACACCTGGAGCCGATCCTGTGCATCTGTATCCGACAGGTGGTGCGAGCAAAGGTCAAAGTGCATCTGTGTGAAGATACTTTACTAAACTACACTGCCTGTGACTGCAGCTAGTTAAACAAGTAACGGAACTAACTACACTGAATCGGGTTTTACACTCAAAACCAAAAAGTGCTGGGTTGTTTCCAACCAACTTTGGGTCAAATATGGACTAACCCAACTTTTGGGTTCAAAATGTAATGTAAAACTGAAACCCAACAGCAAAACCCAGCTTTATATAGAGTGTAGCTTTACATATTTAACCAACACGTGATATCATATAATATTTGCAACCCAATCAGTATCAATCTGCCCCAAAACACTGAGGATCTTAATAAGGAGGACACCTTTATTACAGGATACCTTTGTTTTTCTACAGAAGATGCTGCAGAGCGAGTCAAATTAACCAGCACTTGTAACAGGTTGATTTAAGTTGGGACTTAAGGACTTGTTGGTAGCAGCGCTGCTTTTAGACTAACTTGAGTGAGCGGAGAAATCTCTTGGCATTATTAAAACCGGCGTGAATGGATATTAAAGTCTTGATACGAGGAGTTCCCATCCACTCCAGAATAATCTCAGCCCTAAACGAGCGCTAATCCCCCTCTCCGGAGCCCTTTCACCTCGCTCCCTCACTTCACCCGATCGGAACGGTCAACAAGGGCTGCTCTTCACGCCCGGGCTTTGTCCACGTGAATGGACAGATCTGGGTGGTGGCCGTCGCTGGGTTAAGAGTGCAAACAGTCTCACACACATCAAAGCTCAGCAAACATCTCCGTCTAAAGCACATCCTTCTGGCTTTCAAAAGAGCAACAGTGGCAGACTTTGATCACGCCATCGGAGCGAACAAAACACAAGGCTTCTCTCGCGAGGGATGGGATTCGTACGCTGTTCAGAAATGATTTTGGGTGGAATGTGCACATTCACAAACACTAATAATTATCATGCGACCAGTGGTCAGTCCTGACCAAAAGACTCTATTGTATCTGATCAGCAACTTCCCAAGATTCCCAAATTCAGCTGTTAATATTCAAAACTAAAGTTACCATGTTATTGTTGTATTTGGTTTTTTTTATAAATAAGAAAGCTATTGTGACATTACAAGTTACATATGAATCGAGCGTATGATGGAAAGTATTTGTTGGGAAACGTTGACTTTATGAAATTTCCCGAATTGAAAAGTTTTAAACTAAAACTAATTTGATACTGATTTCTGATTACAGAAGTGATCAATCTTTATCATATCATAACGGTGCGTCAATAGCGGACAATATTTATGCTCATAAATAAATAAATAAAAGATATGAAGAAAAGGCTAAATGTGTTTCACAAAAGTTGTGTGACGTTAAGAAAACTTTATAGATATGTGTTGTTGGCACATGCTTGAGTCCAAAATGACATGGAAATGAAACACAAGTTCGTTCACTTAAATATTACTGCAGTTTGACTAAATAATAAACAAATAAAATAATCATTTCACTTTTTTAAGGTATATCACACAATTTTTCTTAAACATTTTAATTGTTACAAAATAAACAAATGCGCATTTATTATTAATTGGAGACGGTGTGATGATAACATACATTTAACCAATAAAAAAGTGAAAATATAAAACTTAAAACCTCATTCAGAAGCAAAGAGCTGAAGCACATCTTCACCAGTGCTGCGCTGTGCTCACACACACACACACACACACACACACACACACAGATGAAGGCCTTTATGCAGCACAGTCAGTGCTGAAATATGAGCCCCGTGTGGGCGGAGCCTCACTCCCCCTGCAGCTCTGATTGGCCACCAGGGGCTTTGAATGACAGGAAGACACAGGACTATGAGTTATGCCACTCATAACAGAGAGACACACACACAGAGAGAAAGAGAGGTGTCTGTGATAAATGATAATATTTTCAATAGAGACACTGATAGAAACACCATTAATCAATTTCCAGTGAGTGAGAGAGTGATGCTTTCAACAGTTTAGGCGTCTGTTTTTATCAAAATCACTTGAAAAGAGACGTGATGTATTGTTACACACACACACACACACACAGGTCTGTTAGGAGAGGACCAGATCTGTCTGAGACTGCAGAACTGTTAGACAATCTGAATCTGAGGGAGAAAAACATCTAAATATTGAGAAAATCATCTGTAAAGTTGTTCAGATGAAGTTCTTAGCAATGCATGTTACTAATCAATAATGAAGTTCAGATATATTTACTGTAGGAGATTACTACATATCTTCATGGATCGTGATCTTACTATCCTGATGATTTTTGGAATAAAAGAGAAATGAAGTGTATTGTTGTGTATTTCTACAGATACCTGTGCTGCTGAACACACACACACACACACACACACACACAAATATTATTAATATATTATAGACTATATGATTTATATTATATTGTATTTTCATGAGAATAATTTAGAATTCCAATCATAAACTCAATATCTGCACATATTACAGAAGTGGAAAAAAGAGGTTTTTAGACCCTACTATCAAACTTTAGATGTAGTTTTAGCTTGGTTCTTCTCTGCTCGGCTAGTTTCTAATTAAACTGTAACTAGTTCTCTCCTCTCTGTTCAGGGTCTGTGTGTGTGAGTGTGTGTGTGTGTGTGTTGACACAGTGAAATGGTTCCCGTTTCAAACGAGGGGTGACACTGACTCCAGAAATTGGATTTGGTGACCTCCTCCCTTTTTCTCCTTCTGTCTCTCCTCCGTCTGTGTGTGTTTGTTAAGTGAGCTTTAATTCAATTAAATTAAAGGTTCTGTGGGCCTCTGACACACAAGCTCTGCCGTGGCATTCTGGGTAAAGAGTTCACACACACACACACACACACACACACACAGAGTCTGCTGTACGTGTGTTTACAGCAGCAGCTAATGAGCAGTAATTAAGAGCTCAGAGTGATCAGGACTGAGACACACACACACACACACACACGAGTACTAGTGCCAGTTTAGTCCAGTAACAACTACGTACACACTACTGTTATATTGATATTAAATCAATTACATTTTTATTCTTTAAGGACGCATTAAATGGATACAAAGTTACAGTAAATATTTCAATTTTAAATAAAAGTTGTTTTTGACACTCACACACTCTCTCACACACACACACACACACACGCTCATATACTCTCTCACACACACACACACACACTCACTTGTGCTGTCTGTTCATAGCAGACACCATGAGAGCCGTCCAGCCCAAGCGGTGTCGAGTGTTTGGATCAGCTCCCTGCGCCAACAACCTGACCCACACACACACACACACACACACAGAGAGAAAGAGAGAGAGAGTTAGTGAATGAACCAAAAAACACCGGCCCTCAGACCGTGTGTGTGTGTGTGTTTACTGTCAACAGTGAGCTGCGACACTTACTCGTCCTCACCAGACTGACCTCTAACTTAAAACACTTAACACATCTGGTGTCTCTCAGTCTTACACACACACACACACACACAGAGCCATCTGCCTTTCAGAAACCCAAAACACTGTGTCTTCAGTTTCTGACAGACATCCAGACACACACACACCTGCACACCTCAGTGACAGGAACACACTCCTCAGAAGATCATCAGCTCTAGAGAGCTTCACAGACTGTCAGAGTCCAATCAACAAACAATAATCAGCTCCCCTCACACACCTGCAGGTGATGGACAGGTGCAGAGATGATCAAAACCAGAACAAAGTCTTATAAGAATCAAACAATGAATAACAGCAATACAATAATGATGGGCGTGCTGCTTTGCTCCTGCTGGGCTCTCTCTGACCTATACATGTTGTCCTCACACAGTAACTGTTATTAATGTGTGTGTGTGTGTGTGTGTGTGTGTAAGACTGTCGCCCCCTGCAGACACAGAGCAGCACTGCATGCACGCCAACACACGCTTCAAAATAAAGAGCAAACAAATTAATAAAAAGGTACAAATAAATAATAAGTAAAAGAAAAAAATAATAATACTTAAAATGAATAAAATTAGATTAAAATAAATATTTTAATATACTACTTTAAAATAAATTGAAAGAGCAAAATAATATATACAAATATAATAAAATTAATACGCTCAAATAAATACATAGAAATAGGATAACAATGAAATACAGTACTAGTGAGTAGTGGAAGTGTAAAAATACAACTGAAACCTGGTCATATTTTAGACATATTTATCCTTTATTTTCAGAGAACAAATCGGGTCTTTATACCTTGCACGAGAATCATCATCATCATATCTAAACATGGAATAATTTAAATAACTGAAGCATTAACATGGCTTTATTACCAGTGATGATTAACTGAAAGTGTGTCTGTTAAACTTCTCACCTGACCACCTCCTCGGTGTTACTGGATCTGGCCGCATCTAGAAGAGCTTCAGCTGAAAACAAGACATCACAGATTTTTAAAGAGAGATTTATAACACTATGCTTTATATTTGATCACCTTTGTAACAGATAAGTTAATAGTTAAACTGCAGGAATCCAGGAATTACATTGTTTGGCAGAAGAATAATGTTTTTATTCAATTTTTATTTCCTTTGTTTTATTTGGTAACACCTTCCCGTGTCTATGGAGAAACAGTTTCATAAAAAACACCTAAAGTTGAAACTATTCTCTTAACCCTTAAAGCGTAAGTTTTACTGGTGTAACGTTAGCTTTAAATAACATCTTAATTACAATACATCAGCATTAACACCTTAAAAGATCAAACTCAGTTTAGCTATAAACGTTTAACCCTCTATTGACTGAGCTGCCTGTTAAACAGAATATACACTGGTTATATATTACAGGTGTTGTTATTATTATTGTTGAAGGACCCCCTGCTATCTCTAAAACAGCAATCAATAATAAATAAATAACGTAACGTAATCAGTTACTTCTTTATTATTGTAATGTATTACTTTTAAAAGTAACTTTCCCAACACTGTACATTTTATTATGACATCTCCGTGCGATTAATGCGTGCGTGGAGCGTTTAGCACCTTTATCATCGTTGTCCTTCTTCAAGCAGAAGGCGAGCGCCGCGGCGGAGATGACGCCCGCGACGCCCCGGGCTCCGGCTGCAGCGGACTCTGAGCCGCTCTGGTGCCCGCCTCCGCAGCGCCCCGCGGCGGTCAGACTCGCCCAGCTGCTCCGCCGGTTCTCCAGGTTCACGCGCCACCTGCTGGCCAGCTGATGGTACTGCACGCGCGACTCCTCGCTCGCGACGCTCTTCCTGGACGCTCGCGATCCGCTGAGCACCGGGCTTCGGTTCGGCTCGAGCTCGCAGAGGTTCCTGAAGCGCGAGGCCTCGCCGTGGCCGGTCTGGAGCGCCCGGTGCGGCGACAGACTGCGCGACCTTCGCATCAGGACGCGCGCGGGGACCGACGACAGAAACATCGCGACCCTGACGGCAACGGGTTCCGTCAACAGAGAAAACGGCGCGTTAAGAGCTCGCGTTCCCGGTTTATGGTTTTAATGTCAGCAGGTGAACCAGAGCTCGAGAACAGAAACGTGCGTCCGGTCAACGAAAAACATCCGTGATACGCGCGGAATTATGGGAAGTGTAGTTTGAGAGCGTCACCGCCGCCGCGCATGCGCACAGAAAGGTTCATTTAACAATTTGTTTAGTTTAGTTTTGTTCTAATTAGGCTATTTAAAAAGTTGTATAGGACATGCTTGTTAAATATATTTAATATAATATTTAATTGATTATAGATCAACATTTGCGCTTCAGCTTAATGTTAAATATAATGTTAAAGTAATTCATTATTTTTAATTATTTAATTAGAATTATTATGAATGTGATTCTGGTTAGTGTTAGGTTGAGGGTTTTATTTAATCGATTCGTTAATTAATATTATTTTTGTACATAGTTGTAGTGCTAAAACAATTTTGAACATTCACAATAATGTAAAAAAAAACACTTTTCTTGTAGTACTTTTTTTATATCAAGACAATGGAATGTATTTCAGCTTGAGCTCCAGTTTTGATATTATATTGCTTTACGAGTAAAGCCTATATTTTATATTATATATCAAGATGCATGACCCTTGCATGAGATTCATCATATTTCGGGGTTTAAACATAGTGAAAAGCCCTGATTTAACACATGAAAACATAGAGTGATATACATATATCTTTGAATTTTCTGTAACTGAATTTTATTAACACATTTTAGGATGTGTATACAATAATATAAAAAATTTAAGCACGCTTTTAATGTTTTGCCCCCAACTGGATCAAGCTGAGAGACGAAAGATCAATCTATCTGCTTCAGCTTCGAGTCTGATAGTGATATTTATTATTAAATCAAGTATTATGGGCTATATTATGAGCGCATGACGCGTGTGACCTGCAGGTGGCGCCTAAACTCACACGAGCTACACTTCCTCTCTCTGTCATCAGCCAACAGATGAGTATAAATGCAAATATTAATATTAGACTTGCATGCTACTTCATAACAAATGCAGTGTGTTAGGGTTCAGCTGAACTACATCACTGGACGTCTCTGAAACACAAGATGTTTTATTCTTCATCGTTACCCCTGAGCTCTAGAAGTCATGCTCAAACAAGCGTTTAGAGTTCTTAAAGTAGAGTTTCAGGTTAACTGGGTGTCTGGAGGTGAGCACTGCAGATGGACATTGAACTGCTCTTATACTGATTTACATGAGAGGATTAATTTCTGATCTTCAGATATAATGTGGATGATGGGGAGAATAAAACCCTCACCTCAGACTTCCTGTGGGTTGTGTCTCACACTTCCTGCTGCGTGACTGTCTGTATTATTAAGCATACATTGGCACAGTGGCATTTAAACACTTTAAATCTCTTTAGGTTTTTAAACACATCAAATAAATACATATTCTAATCATTTATGTATTAAATGTTCTATTAAATTACTCTTTATTATTATTTATAATTGTATTACACATGCACCGTTAAATACATTTAATAAAAATAAATACACATCAATAATGCGAAACATTTAATAAATAAATAATTGATTCTGCTTGTATAAAATGCACCATTTTTTGTTTATTTAGCTGCCACTCTTATGTTACATGTATAATACAATAATAGTTTCAGTCTGTTGAACATCAATAGTCAGAGAAATCTTATCTGTCAGATCTCCTACAATATGCCCTGGTAAGATGATATCTGGAAAGTTATTTATTCTAAGTTTTATACATAACCTCGCCTCAATAATGTCAAACTAGAGTTAGCGAAGCCTCATGATGAATGATGTTTCTCGTGTGTGGTGTGTCGTATATAGAGCTCCTCAGAAGAGGAAAAATCGATAAATACGATGGTTATGATGGGAAGCTGGTAACACGTCAGCGCTCGTGCGCGTGCACGAGGCGTGGGCGGGGCTCGGCTGTCAGTCACGCCCGCGCTTCTCCTTTACGCACGCACGAGCGCAGCGGGAGGCAACAGCTGCTCGCGCGCCTCACCGGCAGACCCGTTCGCGTGTGTCCACCCCGCGCGCGCGCTAGCACGCTGCGTCAGTTCATTCGCACGCATCCCGCGGAAGACGCATACGTTCGAGCAGCAGACGCGGAGCCGCGGAGATTCGGTTCAACTGCGTTTGACGCGCGTCTCTCTCTCGCGCTCATCGAAACGCGACGCGGGCGTCTGCGAAGCCTCAAACTTTAAAAGCGAACTCCCCCGTTACTTTCATCCGGGGTCCGCTCTCAGAAGCGGAGGAGGAGGATGATGAAGAAGACGATGCCCGAGGAAGAGGTTCTGATCCCGGATGACCGAGCTTTCAGCCGCTTTAAACACGAGTGTGAGTCCGAGGAGGACTGGACCCTCACCTACAACAAGAACAACATCTGCGTCTGGATCCAGGTCCTGGAGGAGGAGAAGAGCCTGCACAGGATCAAGGTGAGCTGGTCTGTGCTGGCTTCTGCTGGTCTACAGCTTCAGCCCACTTCTGCTGAGCAGTCGTGTGTTAAACCTGATCCAAACATAAAGAAACATGTCTTTGTGGGGTATTATATGAGGCTCTGGAGCAGTCATACGGAGCAACCGTACAGTATATCAGTCGAAATGATCCATTTTTTATTTTATGCCGAGTGAAGATCATGTTCTGTGAAGATCAAAGTGCAATAATATGCATTGTTACAACTTTAAAGATGACGCTCTCATTATTTAGATTTGTTCACACCCTCAGGTTCCAGATTTTCTAATGGTTGTGTCTGTAAGATATTGTCATGTCCTGATGAGAATATGGAGGACAAAACAGATCATTTTTATTAAAATATATGCAGTTACGCAGACGCTGGTGTTTATTGGCCAAAAAGCGTGATTGTAAGGTAAATAAATGGGACCTTTATAAAATGTTAACGTAACTTTCAGGGCTTTAGTTCTATTTGAAATAAAATAGACCTGAACTAAAATAAAATATTAAAAAGCTATGTAAACAATTTCATTTGCAAACAATAATTTAAATATTTCATTAAAAAAAACAAAACATATAAAAAATGCATTGACTTACTAAAAAACCACAATAAAATAAATAAATAGAACACACACACACACACGTGTAATGTAAATGAATAATATGTCTTAGATGAGATGTAAATAAACATAAACTGCAGAGCTGAAGAAATAAAGGCTCCTCAGAAGATGTGAGGTGTTTTGTGAAGATCATTGCTCCGCTGAGGAACAGTGAAGCTCCTCAAAAGATCCTGAAGATCAGATTCTTCTAGAAAATGAGCTGCTTCAGTCCAGAAAGAGTTCATCCGGAGGTACGATCTAAATCAGTCCAGATCTGACTCCAGAAGCACTAAAAGAGCTTAAACTGTGTAAATGTTGGTCGTTTGCCGGCTTGAGCTGAAGCTGAGTGTGTGTTTAGCAGCACATCCGGGTGTGTGTCGGGCCAGCAGGTTTATCCAGCGGGTGTTGACGCACGCGCATGTTTGCTCAGTAACGGAAGCCCAGCAGGATCTCCACGCGTGTGTTTGTCTTCTCAGGCCGGCGAGAGGCTCAGGGAGACCCAGATCTGTTTATCAGCCGCGGTGCGTGTCGTCTACAGTTGATCAGTACCGGAACTTTGGAGTCTCTGTGTGCTCAAGGTTATGCAGGAAACAAACGTAAGAGTTCAGGATGTTCAGAGTCTGCTTGTTCAGGTGGAGTGTTCCCACGCCGCTCACCTGAGCTTCACACTGGCCTTTTGTTCACAAACTCACAAAATAGGAAGAAATCTGTTGAACACAGAAGCGAAGTTACGTGAGCAGAAGTAAAGCAGGAGAGGGGAAACCAGGCGGAATGATTCTGTGTTTGTAGAGCCGCCTTCATCTCTTCTGTCTGACAGAGGACTATCGACCGCTGCCTCTTTCCTTAGATCTGTGTGTGTGTTCAGACTGCATGCATGTTTGTTTGTTTTTTTCTACAGAAAGAACTGGGAAAGGTCTCTTTCTGCAGCTCTGAACAAACAATTAACATATATATATAAATACATATAAATGTGTGTGTACTTGAGTTTAGTCCCAGTTCTGGATCCAGGAACTTTACAGAAGTTGGTATTAATCTATATATTTTGTAGCTTGTCTCCGGTTTATATTCCAGTTTGAAGCAGGTCGGGCAGCGGGGGATTTTCAGGCTGATTTTCAGTTCTAGAATCAGAGCAGAAACCAAACCTGATTGAAGAGATCACAGACCACAGATGCGGTGCCAGTTTGGAGTTTCAGTCGTCTCTAATATCACTGGTGACTTAAAATCCTTTCATTTCCAGAGAAAACTGACCCTCGTTATTGTTACGCAGAGCCGCGTTTGTTTCTGTGGGAGAAAGAGTCTGCTGAATCAGCTATAACACCTGCAGTCATCTAACACACAAGTGTGTGAGCGAGTGTGTGTGAGAGCGAGTGTGTGTGTGAGAGCGAGTGTGTGTGAGCGAGTGTGTGTGTGTGTGTGTGTGTGTGTGTGAGCGAGTGTGTGTGTGAGCGAGTGTGTGTGTGAGCGAGTGTGTGTGAGAGCGAGTGTGTGTGAGAGCGAGTGTGTGTGTGTGTGTGTGTGTGTGAGAGCGAGTGTGTGTGTGTGAGAGCGAGTGTGTGTGTGTGTGAGCGAGAGCGAGTGTGTGTGTGTGTGAGAGCGAGTGTGTGTGTGTGAGAGAGAGAGTGTGTGAGAGAGAGAGAGAGAGTGTGTGAGAGAGAGAGTGTGTGTGTGGG
>JAUYWG010000013.1:935335-954320 GCA_034779775.1 Enteromius afrohamiltoni
TTTGTTTCATATATTTTTTGTATTATTTTATTTTATTATTTTATATTTCACTGTGAAGTGTTACCATTTCTAATGTAATCTTCATTGATTTTGACCCGGTAGGACTCGTACTCAGTAAATCTGATGTCGCCTCTTTATACCTGGATGAAGGGGAGTGGCTCAGGATTCTTTTCATGAATAATAACGAATCTCTGATCGTCTGCTGTGTCTCTGTGATGTATTGGCTGACGTCACTGAAGGTCACTCTCTTCTTATGCTGTCGTTCCATCTGGCTGCTACCTCAACTTTTATTTACTCGCCAAAGCCAACTTTCATTCTCATTGGCTGTTTGGCGGTTGTTCACATTGGATCCAGTTGAAAGACTTTCCAGAGTCTTAACAGTGTCTCTCAGAGAGAGAGAGAGAGAGTTTGATGTCTGACGCTGAGTCACTGTGTGTACGCTAACTCAAAATGCTAATGGATCTTTGTTTCTAATCCGCTTACAAGTGACGCTAAGCTGCAGAGTCATTTAACGGCTGTTATGGGCCGGACCCGCAGCCTGAGACAGAGTAGATGTGTGTGTGTGTTGTCCAGGTTAAACCTGCTCTGCGGAGTAGAATAGCTGAGCGCTGGCCTGTTCTCGTGGTTGCTATGGAAATGAAACGTAAGGTCGCTTGAAGATATTCGGTCGCTCTCAAGAGTGCAGAGCTTGACTAGAATGACAACGATGTGCTGCATTGAGTGTGTGTGTGTGTGTGTGTGTGTGTGTAACTGTACTGTAGTTTGCAAACAAAATTGTCTTGAGAAGTTATGATAAAATTAAAAAAAATCTATTTTGTTTTCTCTGAAACATTTTCTCTCAGGGTTTAGGATATGCTTTTTTTTTTTTTACATTAGTCTTTTTTTTGTACATTTGTTCTCAGGGAGGGTTTAGACTGTATTAGGAAAAGTTAGTTTAGAAAAATGATTCAAGTTATTCTAGACAAATTTTCTCTCAGGGTTTGGTTTAGACTGTGGTTAAAAATGATTCATAATTAAATATTTTTTTTTATAAAGGAGTCTCTCCCATGGTTTGGTTAGACTTTTTAGAAAAATGGTTTGCAATAAATGTTCTCTTTCTCAACAGTTGTTCTCTTGGAGATTGGGTTAGACTGTGGTCATTGTTATCTTTATATAAAAGCAGCAGTGTAGGTGATAGACGCACATTTACAGAGATAGAAAACTGATAAACATTTGAACTATTTGAATCTCTTTTCAAGCTGAAATAGCTGCCTTAATAGATTCTAATGAATAATGTAAAATAATAAACCATATTTATTATACTAGTATTAATTAATGTTTTAAATTGGATTTTAATTTTAGATTTTCCCTTCATTTCATTTCATGTTTTAAAAATGTGGTTTTGTACTTTAATTGAATTAATTGTATTAATTTTAGTACTTCAACATTTCATTTTCTTTCCAAGTCAATGTTTCTATTTTTGTTTAAATCTATTATGTCGAGATTTGTTCAGTATTATATCAATTTTATTTCTGTTTGAATTACCAAAAAAAAAAAATTCTGTAGTTCAGTTTTGTTTAACAGTGAAAAGACTGATATGTTTAAAAAATAAAATGTATAAAATATGTAATAAAAAAATACAAAATAACATTCAAGTTACATAATACAATTAAACTTATATTTAATTTTTTTTTCTTATTTTTCTAAAACGCTTTGGCATGCCGTGTAAATAACTAGCCTTCCTCACACTGGGCTGGATAATTGTTCTTGTGGAAACCCTGCAGAAGCTCCCAGCCCTGTGGAGAGCAGAGATGGATGTCACTGAATACTAAAGATACATCTGAATATCATCTGTGTACGGTGTCATCTGACAGAAATGCAAATCAATACAAAGTACCTTGTTGCTGTCTGTCTGTCTGTCTGTACCTGGGTTACCCAGAGGACATGTCAGTCTGCTTCACTTTGTCATTCTGTCTGTTAACTAATGTTTGTGTGTGTGCAGGGATGAGGGAACTGTCTCCTCCTCCGCTGAATCTGAAGCGTCTGTACGAAGAAACGTTGGAGTCTGAGCCCATCTTACTGATCATCTCTGCTGGCGCGGATCCGTCTCAGGAGCTCCTGGAACTCGCCAGTCAGATCGTGGGGCGAGAAAACTACCATGAGGTCCGACACGCATACGCTGGTTTTTATGGTCTACAGGGACTCAGGGACCCGTATGCAAACAATATTTTCTATCGCACTACGCCTACCACTCATAGAGAACTTTTTTTTATTTTTCTGACGATTTTCTGATTTTCAAAAAAACCCCACCATTGAGTGTGTTTTTAAGCCTTATGGAATTACGGGGACATGGCAAGTGTCCTCATAAACCACATTCACATTTTAATACCCTCTGTCATAGCTATGTCATTATTTATGTTATGTCCTAATAAATCACATAAACACACATACACTCTCATACAAGCATTTCAGCTAGTTGTCAAGGCAATGTTTTGGTTTAGTTTAAGTTAAAGTACTAAAATAATGAAAAAAATAGAAATAAAACTCAATAAAAAATTATGTAGTCATAAAAACAAATAAAAACAAAAATAGCTAAATCTTAATATATATATATATATATATATACATGTATATATAATTAAACAAAATATAAAAATTTAATTTAAAATATGTGGTCTGTAAGAATTTTACATGACTTTAAAAGAAGCCTCTTCTGCTCATCGAGGCTGTTTTATGTAATTAAAAAATATATATAAAATAGTATTTAAATTTAAAATGACTGTTTTCTATTGTGATATATTTTAAAATATAATTTATTCCTGTGATCAAAGCCAATTGTTTGCATCATTACTTAAGAAATCATTCTTATATACTGATTTGCTGCTCAAGAAACATTTCTGATTATTATCAATGTTGAAAAGCGTTGTACTGCATATTGGGTCATTTTTGTTTTATAATTAGACAGTTCAAAGTAACAGCATTTATTTGAAATGGTTTCTTTTGTAATATTTTAAATGTCTTTCCTGTTGCTTTTGATCAGTTTAACGCATTCCTTTTTTAAATGAAAGTGTTATTTTCTGTGATAAAGGTGGCGATGGGTCAGGGTCAGGCTGATGTGGCTCTACAGACGCTCAGAGAGTGTGTACGCTCCGGCGAGTGGCTGTGTTTGAAGAACCTGCACCTGGTCACCGCGTGGCTCCCCCTGCTGGAGAAGGTCTGAACTCTGTCTGTCTGTGTCTGTCTCTCCTCCAGTTGTCTGTCTTCACTTCTAATCTGCGCTGTGTAATTAATTATAACTGAAATGACTGTTGTTGTGAAGTGAGAGTGAATCCGTGTGAGGATGATTGCTTGCAGATACTTTAATTGCTTTTTGTTTTTATTTCTGCGCTCGTTCTCAAAATGTAAGTGTGTGTGTGTTGTGTAGCGCTGCAGATCTATAATGGGTTTGGTGTCAATCAGATGAGGCTGTGAGAGAATGAAACACATGCACCGGAGGGATTGTTATTGGTTTGATGCTTTGCGTTTATCGATTTAATACGTTGTAGTGAGACATCTAATCTGTGTGTGTGTGTGTGTGTGTGCAGGAGCTCAACAGTATGAAACCCAAAGCTGGCTTCAGACTCTGGTTGACTGCAGAGGTTCATGCGAAGTTCACTCCCATACTACTCCAGTCCAGCCTGAAGGTCACCTACGAGGTCAGTGTGGCAAATATAATGTATTCTCTTTGTAATGAACCAATATTGATTCTTAAATCCCACAATTGAACCTTTAATCTATTCTGTTTTTGGTTGATGCATCAAAACTTCATTAACATTTGTTATTTGTAGGACGCTTCTTACTCTTCTTATCACAATAAGCTTTGGCTTGTTACTTTTGATATCAAACAAAGTGGGAGCTTTTAACTGCTGCCAGTTTTTTCACAATATTCAAACAGTTTTGATGCTCTTTAATTAGAGATTCTGCAAGTCTTAAAACAGTCTTAATAAGTCCTTTCAGGCCTTAAAAACATCTTCAACTGAAGCAGAAAATCTTCAGCTGAGCTCATGGCGTAGCTTAAACGTTGCAAGCACTGCAAAAATATTATTATCTTCTGATAATATACAATTAAAAACCAATTCAAAATAGTAATATAAACTATAATAGTATAACATTGGTTGTAAGTTTTCTCATTGTGTAGATGTTTGCATTTAGAGAACATGATGTATTGTTTCCTAAATTTCCTAATTTTCCCCCTAGCTTAAATGGTCTTAAAAAGCCATACATTTACCTTCAAAAAACCCTCTTTAATGTGTTGTAGCATTAAATCGCTGTAAATGGGAACCGATCATTTCTTCCTCTTTACTACTAGTAACAGCACCAAATAAACATTAAAAAACATCAGAAGTTGTTCAATTATACTGTATAAATTGATTAATGTATTACCTAATCAAAAATCAGTGTTTCAGCTATAAACAATACATCACATTAACCTCTCAAATCTTGGTTAGCCAAGATCTCAACTGAGCTTGTCAACAGAGAAATGTCCGTTAGTAATTATGCGTGTGTGTTCAGGCTCCTCCAGGCCTTAAGAAGAACCTGAAGCGGACGTATGAGTCCTGGAGCGCGGAGCAGATCAGTAAAGGCGGTCAGCTGACTCGAGCTCAGTCACTCTTCTGTCTGGCCTGGTTCCATGCTGTGTGTCAGGAGAGACGAAACTACATTCCACAGGTACACACCACTGGTCACATGACCGCAGACACAGTACACACTCAGACCATTGCTGTAATTCAGACAGCAGCTCTTGGATCTCTTTGGGCAATTAATTCAGACTCTGAATTAAAAGACTGTGTGTCAGGCCTTTGAAGAGATCCATTTAATTAACTGAGGCTTTTGCTTTTCTCTTTTGTAATGTCTCTCGCTCACTCCGTCTGTCTCTCTCTCCTAAAGTGGGCCGGATATAATAAGCTGTGTAGGAGAAAACTAATTCACAGTGTCTCTTAAAAGGATTTTGTGAAAGAAGCAGGATGTTTCTGCCTGCACAGTTAAACTAAACTATAAAATCATCACAGCAGCTGTGCAGATTTCTGTTTGCCCAGGAAACAGTTCAGACTTTACAGAATTTTACTAGTGCTGTCTCAGTAACAAAAATCATATATCATCTCTCTCTCTCTCTCTGTATATGTAGTGGTTACAGAAAGTATGCTAAATCATTTGCTAAAGTTATTCCCTATTAGTAGTTTTTCCCTATTAATATACACACATCACCCCATAATGACAGAAAAACAAAAACTGTTGATTTATTAAAATTGCAGATTTATTAAAAAAAGAAAAATGTAAATGTCACCAAGTATTCAGACCCTTTGCTCAGTATTTAGTATAGAATCTAATACACCCATGAGTCTTTTTGGGAAAGATGCAACAAGTTTTTCACACCTGGATTTGGGGATCCTCTGCCATTCCTCCTTGCAGATCCTCTCCAGTTCTGTCAGGTTGGATGGTAAACATTGGTGGACAGCCATTTTTAGGTCTCTCCAGAGATGCTCAATTGGGTTTAAGTCAGGGCTCTGTCTGGGCCTTTCAAGAACAGTCACGTAGTTGTTGTGAAGCCACTCCTTCGTTATTTTAGCACACATACCGCTTAGAATTAAGGCCAAGAAGTTCTATCTTGGTCTCATCAGACCAGAGAGGTGTATTTCTCACCATCTTGGAGTCCTTCAGGTGTTTTTTTTAGCAAACACCATGCAAGTTTTCATGTGTCTTGCTTTGAGGAGAGGCTTCTGTCGAGACACTCTGCCATAAAGCCCCGACTGCTGGAGGACTGCAGTGATGTTTGACTTTCTACAATTTTCTGCGTCTCTGGAGCTCAGCCACAGTGATTTTGGGTTCTTCTTTACCTCTCTCACCAAGGCTCTTCTCCCCCGATAGCTCAGTTTGGCCGCACGACCAGCTCTGGTCGTCCCAAACATCTTCCATTTAAGGATTATGGAGGCCACTGTGAACCTTAATTGCAGCAGAAATGTTTTTGTAACCTTGACCAGATCTGCGCCTTCACAGCAAAGGGTCTGAGTACTTAGGACTGTGTTATATTTAACTTTTTATTTTTAATAAATCTGCTAAAATTTCAGCAATTCTGTGTTTTTCTGTCAATATGGGGTGCTGTGTGTACATTATTGAGGGGAAAAAAAAAAAACTAACGTACTTTTAGCAAATGGCTGCAATATAATAAAGATTAAAAAAGGGGTGTGAATACTTTCTGTACCCACTGTATATAAGAACAATTATATAAAAGTAAAAAGTATATATAGTTAATAAGATTTTTTTATTAATTTTTTAGTAATTAATAAGATATTTAGAATTGTCTACATTTTTGTCCTTTTTTGTTAAATATAATTTTTTTTTTTTTAAATTATATGTATTAATGTATAGCCTTTATAATTTATAAGATGTATAATTGAAAAAAAATTATAATTGTTTGAAATATAATAATATGTGATAATAACTAATAATTACAAATGATTTAATAAAAATGAATTACATGTATTTATTTAAGTTTTTCTTTCAAACATTTGCTTGGATGAAATAATGCATGTTGTGGAAAGACTGTGAACAATTTAAAGCTAAAGAAAGATGAATGGCTTCACTATGCCATTTCAAGCTATTGAAAAATCATTCCATATTGAATTGTGATTAAAAAAAGTTGGAGTTTCTACTGCACTGGCTGAATATATATATCAAGTTAAATTGAACTGATGATGATGATAATGATGAGTTTGTGTTGCACAGGGTTGGACGAAGTTCTATGAGTTCTCTCTGTCGGACCTTAGAGCTGGCTTTGAGATCATTGACCGTCTGTTTGAAGGTGTGTGTGTGCTTATTTCTGTGTAGTCTAAATCATCTGAAGGTTTGTATGTGTTTTTATTTGCATGTTTAGTTGGACTATTTTTGCTCTTATGTTTTTTTCAGGCGGGAAGGCATTTCAATGGGAATTTGTGCATGGTCTCCTTGAAAACGCAATTTACGGCGGCCGCATCGATAACGTGTGTGACCTGCGAGTCCTTCGCTCGTACCTGCAGCAGTTCTTTAGCGCTCAGCTCCTTACACAGTCACACACACACTCACGAGTCAAGAAAACACATGGTTTCCCTGCTCAGATACACCTGCCCAACTCCTGCAGCATAGTGGTCAGTGTTCACATACACACTCTTTGTGCTGTGCAGTTCACAAGAATTCTAATTCAGGACTAATACTACCCACAATCCTTTGCACTAGTGGATTTAATTCACCCCTGTGTGTAGGATTACCGTGCTGTGGTGGACGCTCTTCCTGAAGACGACAGACCCAGTTTCTTCGGCCTGCCTGCAAACATCGAGCGCTCTGCACAGAGAATTATTAGCTCACAGGTGTGTGTGTGTGTGTTTCTGCAGAGGTCGTGAAGGGTTAGAGATGTTTTGAGAACATTGTGCTGAGCAGGACATTCCTCAACATCAAAGATGTGCGTGCGTGTGTGTGTGTTTGTGTGAGAGAGAGAGACTGTTCTTCTTTCCTGTGGGGTGGAGATCATAATGCGCTGACAGACAAAGTACATTCACACCAGATTTCCACCATTTCTCTGTGGTGACTTTTTACACCCAAGTCCTTTTAGAGACAGATTTTATGACATCATTGCCGCTGCCACATGATAACATTGTAACGTCTTTGGCTCAAGCTGAATTAATAACAGTGTTAATTATGGTTTAATGCTGGTAAAATAATTACAGATTTTTTGTGCTTGTGATGTTCGAGTGTGCAGAACTCACCACTTTGTTCAGAGCTGTTGCTATGGTGTCGATATGCAGGTTTTTGGCTGCTTTTATCCTGCTTTTTACTGAATGAAATACATGAATCACTCTCATTCAGTTCACTGTCGCTCTCTTGACTTCACACACACACACACACACACACTCTCTCTTTGTGTGTTCAGAGCATTATTCTGCACTCCTATTTGTCACTGTCAGGTTTAGACTGATCTTTGCCACACTCTCTTTCTCTCTCACACAAACACACACACACACACACACACACACATACACACAGTGCTGTACAGACTCCGTGTGTGTGTTTAGCTCTTGTAATGACACCAATTTATCATTTGTTAGAGTCGTCTGCACCTTCATTGCAGTTTGCCCCAATCACAGAGAGATGGAGGATAGTGTACGGTGAGATGTACTGCGCTCACCTCAGCTGTGTGTGTGTGCAGGTGATCTCTCAGTTGAGGATTCTGAGCAGGTCTGTAGCAGCCGGCTCCAAATTCGACAGAGAGATCTGGTCTAACGCTCTCTCACCTGTGCTCAACCTGTGGAAACGACTCAACCAGGTAACTCATAGGAGTCATAAATATAATTCATATAATTTTAAATATTCAGTGGTGCACTTAAGTTTTTCAGCACCTGGAGATTTGGTTTGGTCCTCACACCATTAAATATAACTATTAATAATGATGATAATATTTTTGCACTTTATGTAGTAGTTAAAAGGATTCCCCAGGTGTTGAGACATTTGTAGCTTAATATAAGGTACAGTAAATGATGCATCTTATTGAAATATGTAATAGAAATCCATGAAAGATATATGTTATTTTAAAAATCATTACTCATTAAAAATTAATCATTAAAAGTCATTACTTTTGCGCACAGTACATTCTGCGTCCATGACGTCTAATGTTTGCACTCGGTGAGCTACTGCCGCTTTTTACTGCAACTCAAAATACACAGCTCAGAAAATACAATTCTGACAAGATACCAGAATGTGTCATTTTTGGTTGGCCTCGAAGGGCACCATGTGAAGCGATTTATGACTTTCCTAGTCGTATTCATAGCGATAATAGTTGGACAAAATAATGCCTGTAAACGAATAAAACTTCCTTTGTTCTCTCCCCTTTAGCTCTGATGCCTTTGACTCTTTTAGTAGACTGCAGCTACTGAAAGAGCTTACAAATGGCTGAGACAAGAAATGCAAATGCAAATCCTGTCAGGATGTAAATATACCCACGCTTATCATTACATCGTGGCCACTGAAAGAGTTTTTTAAAGCGGATTTCCCTCGATGTCCAGGGCATTTAGACTTTGTTTTAAGCCTCTGCTTATATCCATCCTGTAAGCTTTTTCATTAGCTGTTCATATCAGTATTTTATTTTCCGCGATGTGTATTCTGAGTTGTGTAGCTCACCGATTGCAGCTATTTTACGTATTCAGAATTATGGTCCCCAATGTTAATTGTTTTAACAGTGAAAAAAGCACATACAATTCCTAAATAAATTTACATGTAAGAGGGAAAAAATCTAAAAATAACTTTTTAGATTTTCTCTGTAACTGCTGTTGTTTTGCTAATGTTCCTACAGTATACTGTAAGCTGTCTTCACATGTGAAATGAATAACAATACTTTTCTGTCAGTTGGGTGTTGTTTTCAGCTGCTCAGCCTATTGTGACAGAATCATAAAACAAGCCGAGCTGAAACATGCCACTCAAAATGTTTTAGACATCATGAGAACTCGCAAACACAATTTCCTCTCCTGGCAGACAGATATTGTGGTGTTTCACTCTTGGAAATCGCATAAAAACAGGCAATCAGATATTTGCCAGCTGTTTTGTGTGCAATAAGCAGTAGGTTTTAATTGGCTCTTTCCTGTTTCTCAGGGTTCCCCATTGATCCATCAGAAGGTGGCTCCGCCCAGCGAGGGCGTCGGCTCTCCCGTTCTCTCGTTCGTCCAGCTGGAGCAGTTTAATGCAGTGCGATTGGTCCAGAGCATTCACCAATCGCTGGCCTCGCTCAGTAAGGTCATCAGAGGGACGTCGCTCCTGACCTCTGACGTACACAAACTGGCCACTGCACTTCTGAACCAGGAGGTAACACACAAACATATATATGCACTTCTGATAAAGCTGGTCTACATGATGACAAACACCTTATCGTGTTTGCTGAATAAGATACTATATTTGTGTCTTATTTTTATAATTCCAAAAATAGTAGAATAAATGCTTTTTTCTCAAGCATGTCACTTTTGCTCTCCATAGAACCATTTGTTCAATTTTTCTGCCCATTTTCACACATATGACATTATTTTATGCCAAATTATTCAAATGTAGTAATTTCATTTTCATTTCAGTCATTTTATCTAACTTAATTTAAATGTAAAACACAGGTTCATGATCTTGTAGGCGCATGGAACAGAGTTAGAATTAAATAAAACACATGTAAATAAAGAATAAATATGTTACAAAATATTTATACACGTATACATGTTTTACATGTTATAATTTTGTTTTTTGTTCTTGTCTTTTTTATGTTTAATAATTTTATTTAAGTTTTCAGACTTTATTTTTATTGATTTATTTTAAATATTTTATTGCACTTTTATGTATTTTTTATTTATTTAATTTTAAGTAATGTAAATGTAATTTTCTTATTTTTTGTTTTTAATTTAGTCAACAATAACAACACTAGTTCTTGACATCTTGTGAGACAAGGCGCACATATGAAACAGTGCATTATTGTTTTTTTTTGTTTTGTTTTTTTAAGACTGTGAAAAATTTTACAGGGTTAGTTTGGGGAAAAATAGAAGTTGCACTGAAATGTAAAATTCAAAAATAGTTCAAGTTTTAGTAATTCCATTGCATTTTTTATTCTTTATTTGATTTGTTAGTGTATTTTTCTTTCTATTCATGTAATGGTTTGTTTCTGTGTGTCTCTCAGTGTCCATTGAGCTGGCAGAATAAATGGGAAGGCCCTGAGGACCCGATGCAGTATCTGCGGACTGTCGTGTCCCGAGCTCTCGCCATTCAGGTAAACAAATGGCTGCTGATCCAGAGGTCCTGGAATGTGTTTGACCTCTTCCAGGTGTTCCTGAGTTTGTTTAGCCGTGTCTATGGGAGCGTTATGATCCTAGGATGCGGGAATGCCACGAAGAAGCCGTGTTTGTTCAGGATGCACCTGGCCTTGTAAATGGCTCACATATTTTCCTGCTGTAATAGGGCCATGCAGAGCGATCATCTGACCTAATGAATCTCAGGAGACGTTCACCCGCTCCTCCACGGGTCTCCCATCAGGCTGCGTGTGTCGAGGCGTCTCTGCTTGTTTTCCGAGTCGGAATGTAGGCCGCAGTGACTCATCTGATTATATGAGGGTTTTTACTCTCTTTTTTATGCTTTGGCTTTGGTTAAAAGCACTTTGTGAATAGCAGCCCTGCCGTGAATTCCAGCTCTGTGAGGCTCATGACGTACTGTTTCTGATAACACCGGCTCACACAGCGCTCCGATGCACTCAGTCCACAATGTGCTTTGATGATGGAACAACTATGAAGCATTCATTTAGCCTTTTAAAAAACTGGCAACTTATTATTGACCTTGGCTTCAATAAACTGCAATAATGTCATGTTAACAGGGGATTACTGTTTTTAAAAAAATTATTATACATATATATATACAAATATTTTTATATATAATATAAAATCTGTCTTGTCCAAAGCTACTTATAAGTTATAATTTATAATTTTATATTATTTTTATCACTTGGCAAGATCATAAAAAAAATGATTATAGATATTTTTCTTTATTTTATAGACTTTATTTTCCTTTATTTACTTGAAAAATTGACATGACTCATTTTTATACTGTATGTATATATATTTATACTGTATTTATATATAATTTATTTTAGTTAGATTTGTCATGTCCAAGCAAGATAATAAAGTAAATAGTAAGTAATCTATAGATAGATAGATAGATATATGGATAGATGGACTCACATGCACTTGATACACTGACCTTGAGTGCAGGAAGGAGGAGGAGCTACGTGGCGTGAATATTAAAGCCATCAGACAAGGACTCATGAATAATTGATGAGCGTAGCAGCATCACCTGAGGGAGAGTTCATTACAGCTGAACACACACACAAACAGCAGCGTGTGTATTATCATGTACATTAATCACATCACTGACTTCATGTAATAATGTGACGGTGTGTGTATATGTGATTATGGGAATCTGTTTGTTTAGAGTTAGTGCTTCTGAAACTCCAGCCTGCTGTAAACACTGCAGCGGTGAACGTGAGCAGGTGTGTTCAGTGTTTGTCTTCTGTTCATGTGTGTGTTTACAGAACTGTGGGACCGAGACTTTTAGATAGATCGTCTTTCTGTGCACTTGAGAATCTACAAAACATGTCTGGCTAGCATTTATGCCCTTCTGATGTGGGGCTGAAGTAAGGAAAGTCTGTTTCAGAAACATTAAGATTTTTCGATTTTCACCTCAAAATTGCCATTACTAAGTGCAGATCTTATTGTTGTTAAGTAATCATAATAATAATAATAATAAGTGTTATTATTATGGTAACACTTTAGAGTAAGGTTCATTCGTAAACACTGGCTAACATTACTGAACATGAACTTCTATCTTAGTTAATGTTAAGTGCAGCATTTACTAAAGCGTTATTAAAATCACAACTTGTGTTTGTTACTGTAACATTAGTTAATGCACTGTGTTAACTAACATGAATAAACAATTAACAACTGTACTTTCGTTAAGTGAAATTTAAAAAGATGAATAAATACTGTAATAAATGTATTGTTCATTGTTTGTTGATGCTAGATAATACATTAATCTTAACAAATAATACTTTTTAAAAAAGTGTTACCATATTAATAATAATAATTATTACTTTTATTGCATAACAGTGAAATTTTTTTATAATTTAATACATTTAAAACAAAGATTAGATTAGAAGTTTTGAAGTAGTTAGATTTTCTTGGATTTTTATTTGATAACAAAAATGTTATACGTTAAAAAAGATTATGAATATAATTATTTGTATTATATATTGTTAGCAGAAGTATTAATAAAATAATAGAAATCTTTTTAATGGCATTTTTTTTACGATTTAAAAATATTTTATTACAGTATTTTACTATAATATAGTATGGCATTTACTGTATTGTTATGAATGCAAGAATATTGAGAATTAGGGCTGCACAATTAATATATTTTTTAATCACAAATACTTTTATAGATCCCACAATTACTTTAATTGCTTAAGATGTGTTTTCTTTCTACAGGTTATTTTCTTTTTTTTTTTTGCTTCCCTTGTTTAATTATAGTTTTAGTTGAACATTATCATAACATGCATATTTTTACATTTAAAAAAAAAATAATTAAGAGGACATGTGAAGTGTATTCTGTACATTCTTTGGCGAGATTCACTTCTCTCATTGGTCCAGTCAGAGTCCGAGACGAGAGCTGGATATGAGCCACCACGTCCAAAAAGCACCTGTCACGTGTCTGATGTGTCCACCACTGCTTGACTGTATTTAGTCCTGCCGACTGACACTCTCCTCATGATGAATGTGTTTCTTCAGCTGGGCTGATGATGATTTGAGCTGTCTCCCCTTAAACCAATGAAGGAGTACGGTTGAGTGATCTTGAGAGGGAGAATTAAGGTGAAGGAGCGTCAAGAGCTTTACAATATTGAAACAGTTCAGACTTCCCTTCACAGGTCTGAAGTCTTACAGTAACAACAACAGCAGTCCAAAACGATCCTGAAAACTAAATTATTATAGTTTTTGTTCCAAAGTTTTAGTGAAGTTTTAAGTTGGCCTTAAAGGTGCCAAAAAAGCTTTGTAGACACTCACGCTGACAAACAGTGAAGGTCAGGGAGGTCCGTGTGCCGAACCTCACCCTGAGATGCACTGTAATGGACCTCAGAACGGATTCCACTAACAGATAATTGAATCTTATCCGCCAGCGCTATTATGACGCCCACCTGCTCCAGTAAGTCGAATTTCCACAGCAGCAGCTGTTTACAGAAATCTATAAAATCTGTAAATGTGAACAACAGATCTGAGCACAACACACACCTGCAGAAACACACCGACTCTAATAAACAGGAAGTTGAGCGTGTTTATGGGTCATGTTCTGCAACTTCTTAAACACAGATCTTGTTGAACTGACCTTGAAAAGCAATGTAATGTGCACCCTGAGCTAATTCAGTTGGAAATAGTGGAATTTACATGCAATATATCTTGTAATAATGTTTCAAATATGAATTCGCGACACTGCTGTTTAAATCTTTGTTTTGTTTTGTTTTGAATAATATTTTATTCATCAATGCATTAAATTGATCAGAAGTGACAGTAAAAACACTTACTATGTTATAAAATGTTTTCTGAAGATCATGTGACACTGAAGACTGGAGTAATGGTGCTGAAAATACAGCTTTCAACACGTGAATAAATTACGGTTTACTATATATTCACATAGAAAATATTGTATAATATTTTACAATATTAGTGTTTTTTGAGCAGAAAAGGTTTATAGAAAGACACCGTGTCTCTAAAGCATGAAGACGAGACACAGCAGGTGCAGGAAGAGATTTGAGAAGGAAATAGCCATTGTTACTGTACAACTCAGTCCAGCAGCACTCAGCACTCACTTCTGTCATCACACACACACTGATCTCCATGACTAATCACTGCTCTGCGTGTGTGCGTGCACAGGGATGGGTGGAGAGGGCAGAGAGGGGCGGGCTGCTGTCGGAGATGCTGGATCTGTCAGAGCTCTTTCACCCGGACACTTTCCTGAACGCTCTGAGACAGGAGACGGCCAGGTGATGAACAAACTTCATTTGATGTACTCATGTAATGTAAAAAGCTTCATTGTCTAAATGAAAAATAAAAATGTAAATTATTAATAAAAACTATAATAATATATCAATGATACTAAAATAAAACTGCCTACTAAATGTAAAGCAATAATTCATCCAAAATGAAGATTTGCTGTAAATGTGCTGACAGTCAGGTCACCCAAGATGTAGATGAGTCTTGATCAGGTTTGGAGAAATGGGTGCCGTTAGAATGAGTCCAAAGAGCTGATAAATACATCACAATAATCCACACCACTCCAGTCCAAAAGCTGAAACAAATCTGTCATTAAGATGTTTTTTTTTTTTTTTAACTAAAATATGAGTCTGTGATCCATAATAACGCTTCTTCCAATAAAAAAGTGGTTTGGTCTAAATCAGAAGAGAAATCGGCACTGGTGGTTGACTGATATATCGGCCGATATTTTTCAAATATTGGTATAAGTTCTTCTGCTTTTCCGATCCGTTCCAAGTGGTACTTTTATTTTGAAAAGAACACTGTGCTCACATGATCTTTCTTGTTCGCCGTCATCATTCTGTCCTGTCTAATAAACAGATAGAGCTGTTAAACAAAGCAATTAAAATGTATACGGCATGTAAAATGAGTGTTAGGGTTAGTTAATATCAACTAACAAATTAACATCAGCTCATTTACATACACAAATTTTAAAGCTACAGTAGCAAAAACTTTTTTAAAGGATTAGTTTTAAATCTAAATTCCATCCTTTCTGATTTCATTCTTCTGGATTGTGTTTAAATAGTTTGAAATCATTTGAATTCTAACCCTTACCATTTTCATAAAATCAGTATTGTTGTTGTTATGGTAAAATTACTACCACTATTTAAAATGTTTGTGGTTTAATCATTTCCAATTCTATTGTAGTGTTGCTGTTGAATTTATTATTTCATTTGATTTATTCATTACGAATTGGCTAAATGCTATGTAGTAAATTCTATATTCATACGTGTATACTGTAATTCCATCCTCATTTTTGCATTGAAGAAATCTTATTGTACTAATAGGACAGGAAAGGTGAAAATGATTATTAAAACTAACACAAGTAAACGTCAGCGGAAATATGTGACCCAGGACCACAAAAATAAGGGTCAGAATTGTCAAATTGTGATTTTTACATCATCTCAAGGCTGAATAAATAAGCTTTCCATTGATGTGTGGTTAGTTATGATTGGACAAAAGTTGGTTGAGATACAACTATTTGAGAATCTGAGGGTGCAAAATGTAAATACTGAGAAAACCACCTTTAAAGTTTTTAGCCATGCATATTACTAATCAAAAAATAGGTTTTGATATATTTACACTAGGAAATTTAGTAAATATCTTCATAAAACATGAACTTTACTTAATATCCTAATGATTTTTGGCATAAAAGAAAAATGGATAACTTTGAGCCTATTGACTATTGCTATGAATATCCCGCCTTTGTGCTTCAGGCTCACAGATAAAATGCTTCTTTGCATAGGCTGATGAGCTGCTCTATGGACAGTCTGAAGTTTGTGGCGTCATGGAGAGGTCAGATCACTGACGCTAAACTACAAGTGAAGGTAGAGAAGCTCATGTTTAACGGGACTGAACTGAACTCAGCCGCGTCACGTTAACTGACCTCTCTCTCTCTCTGTCTGAAGGTTGGTGGTTTGCAGTTAGAAGGCTGTGTTTTTGATGGAAAGCGTCTGACTGAGAGCCATCATGAATCTCCCAGTGTGACTGCCATCCCGGCGTGTTACATGGCCTGGATCCCGCAGGTAATACACACACTTTATCCTCTAGTTACGCTGATATGATGTTTCTAGTGCAGTCTGTGCATTATAGAGTGTGTGTGTGTTTCAGAGCACCGTGGGAAGTTATTCTTCGGACGAGTGCATCTCTTTACCCGTGTACAGCAGCGGCGAGCGTCAGCGTGTGGTGACAGACGTTCAGCTGCCGTGTGCCGGAGATCATGACACATGGATCCAGAGTGGAGCAGCGCTCTTTCTCAAACAGCAGTAACACACACACACACTGAGGCGTTTCCACAATCCATTTCTATGATCACACTACATGTTTTTGAACGGTCTTTTGCTGAATATGATGGTGTTTTTGTCATGATCGCTGCACTAAAGCTGCTGTAAGTCTGTAGTTCATATTTATATTAATAAATAAAAGAGTTTTTCATAAATATCCAACATGCTCTTAGTGAGAAATCCATGCAAAATTAACTAATTAAAAAAAATAAATAAATAACTACACAAAATCGGTTCTAAACTATACAGAAAAAATGTTATACAAATATTAGATAATGCAGATATTTAATTTGAATGCAAATAAATAAGGAAAATAAAATCAAATAAATGTGAATAAAAATACTGAATTTAACAAACTGCTAATTTTATCAAAGATTCTTATTTGATACACTTTATCTTGCAGTGTTATATTAGTTAACTAAAGCTAAAACCATACACATGAAATTGAGCACATGCAGAGCTTTTGGGTTTTGTACTGTGTGCTGTATCTGTCCTAGAGGATGGATACCTGACCCCGACAGATATTTAGAAAGGATGCTCGGGTTCGGGTCGGGCTCCCTGTGTGCGCTGATGCTCTCATCTGTTGACGTATCCGAACGCCTTCCTACAGTTGCTTAATAAAAGTGGGCTTTCCACTCAAAGAAGTGCATGTGTCATTAGTATGAGGAAAAAAAATAGATCAGGCTCGGACATAAATATCTTAATGCCTGTCAGGCTGGGCTCGGACAGAAAAATGCGTCCCGATCTGCTCTCTACTCTGTACTACTGTAACAGTGAGAGGAGTACAGTACCTGTGTGCTCAGGGGCTTTGTTTGTGCCTTTAGTGCTTTTCTCATTTAATTTGTGTCTTAATAATTTATATTAGTGATACATTTTTTGGTAGGTTTCATTCTGCCAGATGTGTCCTGTTTAAATATTTCACTGCCGCCTCACCTTCAGCACAACCACAGCATTAGGATGGAGAAGAGTGTGTGTATGTGTGTGTGATCCAGGACACAGATTTGTATAATGACATGGGTATTACAAGAAGATGACTTTTCAGGACATTACCCCATGTCCCCACATTTCAAAACGCTTATAAATAACAAAGAATGAAGTGTTTTTAATGTAAAAATGCCTGTAGTTTCCTGTAAGAGGTACGGTTAGGTGTAGGGCAATATCACATATAGTTTGTACCATATAAAAACCATTACACCTATGGAATGTTCCCGCTTTTCACAAAAATGTGTGTGTGTGTGTGTGTCTGTGTGTGTATTCTGTCCTCATTGGCTGCATCAGACTGTCACTGGAAACCATTGGTTGGAAATGTCTGAAACCATGGGGTCAATAACACCTTTCTTGAATATTAGTTCTGCTTTTATATATAATTTATATTTTAATAGTTTAGAATGATTTTTTTTATTTGATAAAATGTACATTTCTAATATTTTTTTTTATTGTATTTGTTTATTTATGTTCTTTTTAGAAATGTCATATTTTAATATATTGTTTATAATTGAATATCTATATTTAATATTTGTCATTTTTAATCATATTACTTTTAATCTAATAGTCTTAGCAAGCAGTAGTGCTGTGATAGCACTGCAGTACTGTTAATGTTTTAATGTGTTAAAACATATTTTAATTTTATAGTTATATATGTAGTTAAATATTAGTGGGGTCAAAAGATAAATCACGATACGAAATAAAAGTTTTTGTTTACATAATATATGTACGTGTATTGTGTATATTTATTAATGTATATATAAATATACACACATACAGTATATATTTGGGAAATATTTACATGTGTATACATTTATATTTTATATATAAATATATTTCATATGTAAACAAGTTTCTTTATATTTATATATATACATGCACACACTAACGTTCAGATATTTGGGGTCAGTAAATATTTAATGGTTATTAAATATGATTCTTCTGCTCATCAAGGCTGCATTTATTAGATTAAAAATCCAGAAAAAATGTGTAAAATTGTGAAATATTATTTAAATTTAAAATAAGTGATACAAAGCCTCATTACTCCAGTCTTATCAATGTTTAATTATCAATGTTGGGAACAGGTGTGCAGACAAATATATTTTTTTGGAACCTGTGATTTCTTTTTCTCAGGATTCTTTGATGAATAACAAGAAAAAACAAAATTTTTTACCAAATATAAAACATTTCTAAAATGTAAATCTATGCTGTGACTTTTTCTTTCATTTAATAGATCCTTGATTAATAAAAGTATTAATTTCTTTCAAAGAAGAATAAAAATGTACCGATCCCAAACTTTTGAGCAGTAGTGAAACAGTAAACTACTGTAACAGCAGTTCTGAACATTATTATCCATGTTGA
>JAUYWG010000013.1:977855-989411 GCA_034779775.1 Enteromius afrohamiltoni
TGTGTGTGTTCCAATTATATTTATTTGGTGCAAATAAATTCACACACACACACACACACACACACAGTATGTATTTCAAAATATTTACATGTATTTTCATGTTATTATATTTAAATCTATGTAATTTGCAAACATAACAGTTTATATACGCACACACACAGCACACATATATACACTGCTCACAAAAATAAAGGGAACACGTAACACAATTTAACAACAAGTCAGTCACACTTTTGTGAAATCAAACTGCAAGTTTCACATGATGTTGTGTGAATGGAATAGACAACAGGTGGAGATTATAGGCACTAGCAAGACTCCTCCAATAAAGGAGTGGTTCTGCACTCCCCAGTTCCTCTGCTTTCTGGCTGATGTTTTGGTCACTTTTATATGTTGGCGGTGCTTTCACTCAAGTGGTAGCATGAGACGGAGTCTACAACCCACACAAGTGGCTCAGGTGCTGCAGTGCAAGGAACAGGAGGAGCACTGCCAGAGTCCTGCAAAATGACCTCCAGCAGGCCACAAATGTGCACGTGTCTGCTCAAACAGTCTCCATGAGGGTGGTAAGAGGGCCCAACGTTCACAGGTGGGGGATGTGCTTACAGCCCAACACCGTGCAGGATGTTTAGCATTTGCCAGAGAACACTATGATAGGCAAATTGGCCACTGGCGCCCTGTGCTCTTCACAGATGAAGGCAGGTTTACACTGAGCACATGTGAGCACTGAGTCTGGAGATGCTGTGGAGAACATTCTGCTGCCTGCAACATCCTCCAGCATGACCGGTTTGACAGTGGGTCGGTAATGGTGTGGAGGGCACCACAGCCTTCCATGTGCTCGCCAGAGGTAGCCTGACTGCTATTAAGTACCAAGATGAGATCCTCAGACCCCTTGTGAGACCATATTCCGGTGCGGTTGGCCTTGGGTTCCTCCTGATGCAAGATGATGCTAGACCTCATGTGGCTGAAGTGCGTCAGCAGTTCCTGCAAGATGAAGGCATTGATGCTTTAGACTGGCCCGCCCGTTCCCCAGTCCTGAACCCAACTGAGCACATCTGGAACATCATGTCTCGCTCTGTCCACCAACACCACGTTTCAACACAGACTGTCCAGAAGTTGGCGGATGCTTTAGTCCAGGTCTGGGAGCAGATCCCTCAGGAGACAATCCTCCACCTCATCAGGAGCATGCCCAGGCGGGGTAGGGAGGTCATACAGGCACGTGGAGGCCACACACACTACTGAGCCTCATTTTGACTTGTTTTAAGGACAAAGTTGGATCAGCCTGTAGTGGTTTTTACACTTCAATTTCGAGTACGACTCCAAATCCAGATCTCCACGGGTTAACAAATTTGATTTCCATTGATAATGTTTCTGTGTGTGTTTTTTTTTTTATAATTGTTGTTGTTGTTGTTGTCAGCACATCCAACTACGTAAAGAAGAAGGATGTGTTATTTTAGTGTTCCCTTTAGTATTTTTTTTTGAGCAGTGTATTATGTAAACAAAAAGTTTTGTCTCAGATGTGATTAAATGTTTGACCATCCAGAAAATAATGTGCCATCTCACAACAACAACAAGTTTTGGTGTTTTGTTTTTTTTAAGCTCATATTCACCGTCTCTGATTGTCACAATATTTACTTGAAACACTGAAAATATCTGCTCACTCTGGCAGAGAACAAAACTTTTTAACATGAGCCAATAGTTTTGCTGAATAAGTGAAACTCTTTCCACACTCAGTACACTGGTACGGCTTCTCTCCTGTATGAATTCGCTCATGCACTTTCAGGTTTCCTGACACATTGAAACTCTTGTCACAATACGAACACTTGTAAGGTTTTTCTCCAGTGTGAATCCTTTTGTGCAGTTTCAGATCACCTCCTGTAGTAAAGCTCTTCCCACACTCACAACACACGTGATCTCTCACACCATTGTGTGTTTTCTGATGCTGTTTACAAGAATCCAGCCTTGAAAAACTCTTTCCACAGAAGGAACACACATGAGGCTTCTCATCTGAATGAACGGTCAGGTGACTTTTTAGATGTGATGACGAAATAAACTTTTTATCACACTGATCACAGCTAAATGGTTTTTCTCCAGAGTGAACGTGCAGATGATAACTGAGAGTCGATGCATCTTTGAAACTCTTTCTACACTCAGTACACTGGTACGGCTTCTCTCCGGTGTGAACTCGCTCGTGCTTTTTCAGGCTTCCAGACTGATTGAAACTCTTGTCACAATACGAACACTTGTAAGGTTTTTCTCCAGTGTGAATCCTTTGGTGCCGTTTCAGACATTCAGCTCTTGTAAAGCTCTTCCCACACTCACAGCACACCTGATATCTCTCTTCATGTATTTTCTGGTGCTTTTTATAACTGGACATCCACAAAAAACTCTTTCCACAGTAAGTGCACACATAAGGCTTCTCCTCTGAATGAACTTTCATGTGTTTTTTTACACTTAATGATGAAATAAACGTTTTATCACACTGATCACAGCTAAATGGTTTTTCTCCAGAGTGAACGAGCAGATGATAGCTGAGACTTGCTGCTGCCGTAAAACTCTTCCCACACTGAGAGCATATGTATGGTTTCTCTCCAGTGTGGATCCTCATGTGATTCTTAAGGAGTCCTTTTTTCCAGAAGCTCTTTCCACACTGAGAGCAGGTGTGCATCTGTTCACAATTATTTCTTGAAGTTTCAATTTTACAGTGTTCCTCCACTTCATGTCTTTGCTGCTTTACTTCCATCCAGTCTAAAATAAAGATATAATCATCTTTATTATTATTATTTTACTTTACACACAAATCCATGAATTGCACACACAAACTGCAAAGTGCCTCACATCTCTTGCAAAATAAAGCACTACATTAAAAATATCTTAAAAGACAAACATTGCCAAACACCTTTTCAATTATTTTAAAAAGTGATTCATGAAATTAAAAACTGAATCAAAAGCTAAGATGTTTTTTGCAGATTCGGTGTTTGCTTTAAATAATAATATTAATGCATTCTATTTATTTAGTACGGAAGAGGATTAGGGCCAAGCAATAAATAAAAAAAAATTATCATTTCGAGATTAAACTCATTAAATAACGAGAAAAAAAAAGTCGAAATAAAATGTTGAGAATAAACTCGTTACTTTACGAGATTAAAGTCATTAAATTGCGAGAAAAAAAAGGTTACATTTCGAAGAAAAATATTTGGAGAAGTAAAAGTGCAGAACAAAAGACTTGTTTTGGAAAAGATCTGCTACTTGTACATAACGTAAATTAAATGTCTATTTTTATTTAGTGGCACATCTATAAAAATGGGCTGATCCCAGCTAACACACGACGTAAGAGTAACATATTTGTCATTTTTGGTAATTTCCAATGACTTACCAATTGGAAACGTAACCACAACGTCGTATGCACGTAATTCCATCACCATCCTATTACGATGTTGTCAGTACCATGACTGAGTTACCATGACAACCGGGAACACAGCTGCTGAAGAGGAGAGGACGCGTCTGATATTTCTCCGTTTTTCGTCGGTTATACTAAAGAAAAGTTCAACAACTGCCTCAAATTGGTTAAGTAACTTTATCTACAGTCTACTTTAAGTGATGTTAATATTATGGTATTTTTCCTTTATTCTCTGAAATGTCTGCTAGCAAAAGTTATGGTTGCATCTGTGGCATAACTGCATTTATCTCGTCGTTCGTAGAATAATACGCTCGACGCTATATGGAGAGCTTGTGCCAATAAGGCAGCATACATGTTATTTCTTAATGTAAATGTAAAATAGGCCAATTTACATTCTATGTTATCATCACATCCTGTTAATATACAACAATGGTATCTGTCACCATTTATAAGAAGGCTATACATCTGATTACCTATAGTGGCACATCTATAAAAATGGGCTGATTTCATTCACACTGTAAATAGCATCTATGGCAGAGGATTGTTCTCACAGCGCTGTTCAGCTCGCCTGATCGAGACGAGTAGCGCGCTTGACCCGAGCTCGCGCAGGCGCTGTCTCGAGACCGAATCACGGTGCGTGCAGCGCGCCTCACGCGAGTTTAGAGCTCCTTCGCTTTCGCTGCGTTCAGGAATTCTTGTGCGGTAAAGAAATAACAGCGCAAATGAAAACATTTCAATAGACAAGCTGTGAGCCGGGGGTTTGAAATTCATCCACTGCTGTATTTGGCCCGCGGCCGGTCTTTGGACTCCCCTGCCATAGATGCTATTCACAGTGTAAATGAAATCAGCCCATTTTTATAGATGTGCCACTAAATAAAAATAGACATTATATTTACGTTATGTAAAAGTAGCAGATCTTTTCCAAAACAAGCCTTTTGTTCTGCACTTTTACTAAATATGAGGGCTATTTTTCTCATTAATTAACGAGTTGTTTCTCGTTGTTTAACGAGTTTAATCTCGAAATGATTTATTTTTTTATTATTGCTTGGCCCTAATGTGCAAGCAGTTGGATAACAGAATAATAACAGAAATCATAAGGGTCACATGTTTATCTGTGATTATTAAGAATCAGATCTTTAATGCACTGAAAGTTAGTTTCTTTATTTCCTGTTAATGAAATAAAAATTATATACATCATCTCACTGCCACTACATTTTTTTTTTTTTGCCTGATGCTTTAATGCTTCTCAGCAGTCAATAATGAAGAATCAAGAATGGACACAAACCTGTTTGTTCCTCAGTATCTTCTTGTTTTATTCTGGATGGTTCTGAATCACTCATGTTGTCAATCTCCTATTCCACATCTGTACCTGTCAGGTAGGATGATGCTGAAGATCATTTTAACCCAGTTAAAGCACAAACCCCGCCCATCACAGATTCCAAACATTTCATGGGTTGAGTCAATCACAGTCATTACCTACACTAAAACGACTCCAGTAAACTGGCCTTGATATAGTGTTATTTGGTGTCAAATCAACCAAATTTCACAAGTGAGTGTTTAGTTTTGCTCGCATTTTCAATGAAGAATTAGAGAAAGCATTTTAACACAATGAGCGGTATGCTTTTATGATTTAGCAATTCCTGTTGAATAGGAAAAATCACTTGTTATTTTATTTCTTTATTTTGATACTTTTTAACTTTGCACTCCTGTATCTCCACAAGATTTAAAGATATGCAAATACAATTTTACGTTTGGGTCTTATAAAAACCTTTTTTTTTCGTTGTCCTCGTTTATATTTTATTTTTATTCATATGTTTAACGTGAAGAAGTGTCTGTATACTCACTTAAAAACATTGATTCATTCATCACACTCATCCTTTACCTCGTGAGGCTGCACACGCGATCTGATCTCCATATTACATCATCTCCTTCCCTTGCTCCCTCTGGACAGATCACACGTACTCTATGTTCAACTATTTAATGTTTTATTGCTTCTACTCTGTGTTTTTTGTTGGCATAACCGGGTCCCTGGAAGCAGTGTCAACAAACACAAGCCTTTGTCGGCGAGCCCTTATGACGTCATCGGATTTCGCGACGCAGGCGCAGTGGTGAAACCATGAGAGAATTCCACACAGATATCCCCTAATCCCTTTGAAGGGTGGAGCCCTTGAAGTGCGTTCTTTTAAGGGTGTCTCGTTTGGAACTCTCGCGACGGACCAGACGTCACCGTGACAATTGGCCGATATAGAAATATTTAGGCCTATATATACAGTAGTCAACATTTAAAGTGGATCAAAAAAACTTTAATAGGACAACTTTAATAAAAGGTTTAACAAATATATAAACCACCCACAAATATATTATATGAACAAAATATTTTATTTAGGATGTGATTCATTCGGATTAAACATTTGACAGCATTAATAATAATATTCCATTTATAATTAAACATATTTTGGTAATCTCATATTCACTGTATCTCACAATATTTTCTTGAAATATTAAATCTTTTGCTCACTCAGACACAGAACAATGCTTTTTAACATGAGCCAATAGATTTGATGATTGAGTGAAACTCTTTCCACACTGAGTACAGTGATATGGCTTCTCTCCAGTGTGAACTCGCTCATGTACGGTCAGTTTTCCAGAAACACTGAACCTCTTGTCACAATATGAACACTTGTAAGGTTTTTCTCCAGTGTGAATCATTCGGTGCCGTTTCAGATCACCAGTTGTAGTAAAGCTCTTCCCACACTCACAACACACGTGATCTCTCACACCATTGTGTGTTTTCTGATGCTGTTTACAAGAATCCAGCCTTGAAAAACTCTTTCCACAGAAGGAACACACATGAGGCTTCTCATCTGAATGAACGGTCAGGTGACTTTTTAGATGTGATGACGAAATAAACTTTTTATCACACTGATCACAGCTAAATGGTTTTTCTCCAGAGTGAACGTGCAGATGATAACTGAGAGTCGATGCATCTTTGAAACTCTTTCCACACTGAGTACACTGATACGGCTTCTCTCCGGTGTGAACTCGCTCGTGCTTTTTCAGGCTTCCAGACTGAGGGAAACTCTTGCCGCAATACGAACACTTGTAAGGTTTTTCTCCAGTGTGAATCCTTTGGTGCTGCTTCAGGTCAACAGCTCTAGAAAAGCTCTTCCCACACTCACAGCACACCTGATCTTTCGCTTCATGTATTTTCTGGTGCTTTCTGTAACTGGGCAGCCATGAAAAACACTTTTCACAGTAAGAACACACATAAGGCTTCTCATCTGAATGAACTTTCATGTGTTTTTTCAGACTTAATGATGAAATAAACATTTCATCACACTGATCACAGCTAAATGGTTTTTCTCCAGAGTGAATGCGCAAATGATGACTGAGACTCGATGCAGCAGTAAAACTCTTCCCACACTGAGAGCATGTGTATGGTTTCTCTCCAGTGTGGATCCTCATGTGTCTTTTAAGGAGTCCGTTTTTCCAGAAGCTCTTTCCACACTGAGAGCAGGTGTGCAGATGTTTGGCATTTTTTCTTGAAGTTTTGGTTTTACAGTGTTCCTCCACTTCATGCCTCTGCTGTTTTACTTCCATCCAGTCTAAAATGAAGAATGATCATGTTAACATCAGTTTATGTGACCTTTTTTTTTTACTTTACACACAAATTCAAGAAAATGCAGAGTGCCTGGCATCTCTCGCAAAATCAAGCATTGCAATAAAAATATCACAAACACATATCAGAGCTTGCAAACACCTTTGCAATAATATTACAAAGTGATTTACGAAATTGAAAACTGTGTCAAATGTAATAATACATTTTATTTATAAAGCACTTTACATTTTAAGGAAATTCTCAAAGTGGTAAAAAAAAGGGTCATGATAAAATAAAGCAAAATAACAAAAGCACCATGAAGAAGTAATTTAAGAAGCTATGTTAAAACCAGCTACCAACTGAGATTCTGGTGTTTGAGGGACAGCTTTCTGGTGTTTGAGGGACAGCAATTGTTTTTGGTGCTAACAATTGAAAAATAAAGAGCAGAAATCATAAGGGTCACATACATTTATCTGTGATTATTACGAATCAGACCTTAGATGCACTGAAAGTTAGTTCCTTCATTACTAGTTAATAAAATGTAACATTACATATATTATTTCACAGGCACTACATCTTTTTTGCCTGATGCTTTAATGTTTCTCAGCAGCCAATAATGAAGAATAGACACAAACCTGTTTGTTCCTCAGTATCTTCTTGTTTTATTCTGGACGGTTCTGGATCACTCATGTTGTCAGTCTCCTCTTTAACTTCGGTGCCTGTCATGTAGGATGACGTGAATATTCCTCATCTTGTTAACCCAGTTAAGGCACAAACCCCGCCCATAACAGATTCTGAAGATTTGATTGGCTGTGTAAATCCCGCACACGGAAACAAATACAGTACAAGCTTTTGACCTTAGTATGGTGTAATTTCGTGTCAAATCAGATGTGTTCTCATTCGAAACCATTGATTCATTCATCACACGCATCCTTTACCTCGTAATACTGTTTAGAAAGCGGCTGCGCACGCGATTTGATCTCCATATTTCATCATCTCCTTCCCTTACTCCCTCTGGACAGATCACACGTACACTATGTTCAACTGTTTTATGTTTTATTGCTACTCGCTTGCGTTATTTGTTGGTGTAAACGGGTTCCTGGAAGCAGTACCAGCAAACACAAGCCTTTGACGGCTAGCCTTTATGACGTCATCAGGTTTCGCTGCGCATGCGCAATGGAACCCGGTGAAACAGCTGGTGTTCTTAGCAAAAAGGAGTTAGATCGCTTTATTTATGTTAGGTTTACTATGGATATGTTTGTTACATCTTTGTTTCTTTTTAAGGTTACATTATAGCGAATTATCGTAAGATAGAAGACAATGTATACCTGGCAGAGCATACCTTTTAATGTGAATTTAACACATTTTCATAGAGTTGATAACTATTTAAAGATTAATGTCTGAGGAGCAAATCATTTTAAAACTAGAAATGCTTTCTGTTAAGCCAAATAAAACCATGAAAATTGCTTGAAAGATGCATTGCAAAGTCACTGACTTCTCTTATAAAAAAGCATTTTTTTCCAATTCATTAAATGATTAAACATAAGTTTATTCAATGTGAATCCTGTCCTCCATTGACATCCATTTAAAAACCAGACCAGAAGTTTTAGTTTTATCCATTATGCTTTTTCAGCTACTGGTTCCTGGCTTGCATTCTAGGGGCTTTGGTTCAATGTTCTTTTCACTTGTACAGGTGAAAATATTAAACTATCAGCTGGGGATAATATGTTTCCATACAGGACATGTCAACAAGACCATCAAGAGATCATCAAATGAGCTAGTAAAAAAAGATAAAAGAAATAAAATGTATTACTGTCATACTAAATACTATAACAGGCTAACACATGAATAAAAAACACACTTAATGTTAGTGAAATGGACGTTTTATGCAGAGCCTATACAATTTTTTTGTTGTAGAGAAATGAATAAAGAAATATATTTTATGCAACATTATCCCCCAGTTCCAAGGCTTAAGCTAGTCCCAGACTAAATTGCATGTTTGAGCTGTCTCAGATGAAAATATCTTGCTCTGACATATCTTAAAACATGTCAGTGTCATTGTTCTGTGTTAAGATGCTCATCTGTAATATTTTCTTATAAGGCATTTTTGTAAAAGTTGCTTAAATATATTATTTTAACTAATGCCTAATCCTGACTTAAGATAAGCCCCGTTTGTGAAACCGGGCCAAAATGTTAGAAACTTTCCTAATTTAGGCGCTAAATTAAATGATAAAATAAATAAATAAATAAACCACACTTTTGCTGTTCTCCAAAACAGCAACAAAAAACACCTTCACAAATCCTGTAACATTTTACAGCAAAACTAATCACTCGCAGTAAATACACAAGGCTTCTAATCTGAATGGAGGTTTCTTTTCAATGTGAAGATGAAATAATCTTTGTATCGCACTGATTGCAGTTAAATGGCATTTCTCTAAAGTGAATACGCAGATGATAATGGAGACTTGATGTTTTAGTAAAAACACTTACTAAGTACAGTGATACAGCTTCTCTCCACACTGTAAAAAATCGCGGGAAAAAAACATAAAATAACGGACTGTAAAAATACGGTAATTTTCTGTAATCAATAAACGGGAATGTTCCAACAGCTGGGTCGCCAGAATATAAAAAACATTTGTTATTTTCATATCAAATTTTTAAAAAGGCTACAATGCTGTTGCATCACATTTATTACTTAACACTGAAATATTACATTTTCACATTTCTGTACACAATTATTTTTACAGATTGCTTATTAAATACCGTATCTCAATATAGCAGGATGCATATAAAGTTTCTTCACACTGCCAAAAACAATAAGCATTATTCTTTCATACCATTAAAATTACCACATATATTGGGCAATTTCACTTTTTTTTAATAAATAAAATAATTATAAATAAACAATTTTTTTAACAGCTTAGTATGTGTCAAGGCCTTAAAGGTCTATTTCATGGTTTAATTATACTCTATTCGGTTCATTAAATGCGTAAATAAAGGGGTCGAGCGAATAAACTGCAGCCTGTCACCATTATTAATCCAGCACTTTTTACAATACAGATTGTGTCAAAGAAGCTTTACAGAATTAATCACGAAAACAGTGTTTTGAAGGAATCCAATCTTCACCATTCTTCCCTGGTCAGACAAAACCATTAGTTTAGTTCTAGGCTGCCCCTAGAGCCAGTCGCCCTTGAACAGCTTCGGCAGGCCAAATACTTTACCAAACTCCACCTCCGCAATGCATACAATCTAATCCAAATTCGAAAGGTAAATCAATGGAAAGGTAAAACAGTAGCAAAACTCGAAAGCTTGCTAATTTGAATGTGAGAACTTGTAAAATTAATATTTGTATTTGTAAGTTGAAGCTTTTGCGATATTCCTGTAGCAAAACTCACTTGCGCACTTGTAAATGCAAACTTGAGAGAGCAGAGTCGGGGGGACATTTGTAACTATTAATCTGCAACCTCGAATTCAAAACACAGGTCTTCTGAGCATTGTCTGTGTGTGCAAATCAGTAGATGCAGCGTTTCACATCAGAGCTGTGAGTATACATTTCAACTTACAAATACAAATATTCATTTCACAAGTTCTGTAAATCTTTGGTATTTCATAGCAATATAAATACAAAAAAAACTAATTTCATATTTACTGTATCTAAATCTCACAATATTTACTTAAAAAATGGTATCTGTTTACTTGGACAGTATGAACTCGCTCATGATCTTTCAGGTGTTAACTTAACTTAAATTGAAACTCTCATCACAATCTAAACACTTGTAAAAAAAATCACCAGTATGAATCATTTGGTGCTGTTTCAGATCCCTTCCCACACTCACGACACACAATCTTTCACTTCATTGTGTGTTTTCTGATGCTGTTTCCAAATATCTAGTCTTGAAAAGCTCTTTCCACAGAAGGAACACACATGAGGCTTCTCACCTGAATGAACTGTCATGTGGTTTTTTAGATGCGATGACGAAATAAACTTTTTATCACACTGATCACAGATAAATAGCTTTTCTCCAGAGTGAACGTGCAGATGATAACTGAGTCCAGATGAATCAGTGAAGCTCTTTCCACACTGAGTACAGTGATACGGCTTCTCTCCAGTGTGAACCCGCTCGTGTACATTCAGGTGTTCAGCTCGATTGAAGCTCTTGTCACAATACGAACACTTGTAAGGTTTTTCTCCAGTGTGAATCCTTTGGTGCTGCTTCAGATATCTGGTTGTAGTAAAGCTCTTCCCACACTCACAACACACGTGATCTCTCACTTCATTGTGTATTTTCTGATGCTGTTTATAACTGGCCAGCCATGAAAAACTCTTTCCACAGCAAGTGCACACATAAGGCTTCTCCTCAGAATGAACTTTCAAGTGTTTTTTCAGACTTGATGATGAAATAAACTTTTTATCACACTGATCACAGCTAAATGGTTTTTCTCCAGAGTGAACGAGCAGATGATAACTGAGATTTGCTGCTGCCGTAAAACTCTTTCCACACTGAGAGCATGTGTATGGTTTCTCTCCCGTGTGGATCCTCATGTGATTGTTAAGAAAAGCTCT
>JAUYWG010000013.1:989511-1016108 GCA_034779775.1 Enteromius afrohamiltoni
GTTTTTTCTGGATTTTTAATCTAATAAATGCAGCCTTGATGAGCAGAAGAAACATCTTTAAAAACCATTAAATATCTATAACGGTATGTATTTTAAACTGTTCTGTGTTGTACTGGAAAAAAGGTTATTTAGAATTTTCAAAGAATTCAGTGTTCTTTAGTAAATCCTGAAATGTTTCTTCTACTGAAACCTTTGTATGGCACACTGTTTTTATATGAACATACTAATTTAACTCAGGACATGGCTGCATAGTATGAGTACCGAATGAGACGCTGTACTGCTTCATGGCAGCGGGATGCTTCAGTGCCAGCTGGGAAATGCTCTGTGCGTATTTGGTGAGAGACATGGCGTATTCCACACAGTCCAGAGGCAAGACCGGAGAATCAGCCAAACTGAAGATCAGTCCTCCCCGAACGCGGGCCACGGCCTCCAGCCGGCGGAAACTGGGGTCATAGAATCGCTCCACGATCTCGTAGGTCTCATACACGCTGTGATACACGGGGTAACTGCTGTAGCGCTCGGTTTTCTGGAAAATGGTTTAAATGCTAAGTTTGTAACTAATGCTTTTAGTACGCATAGATACAGTACACGCAAATGCACTCACTCGGTTTTTGGTGTATCTCGCTCTTCCGGATGCAATGCCTAATCTGATGAAATACGCTTCAAAATCACTGCCAGAGCCCAGTTTACTGATCCTACAGAGAACAAGTCATGCATCTCTAATCAATCAGATGTTCTATAGATGATTATGATCATGGTCATCATCCTGAAGCTGCTCTTTATTACCATGGTGCATCTCTTTCTGTGGAGTTGTCTCGTTTGTGCCAGCTCTGATATAAAGTCATGCCCTCCTCTCCCTCCTCTGGACTCGAAACCTTCGCAAACACACTATCAACATCAATCGCATTTATACACACATGCCCGCGGACAGAGAGAATCTCACCTTTTTGGTGATGTCATAAACTAGAGTGTGTAGGGAGGGAGTGCAGTCGACTCTCAGTGTGTACATACCTGCACACACACACACACACACACAAAGAGAGAGTATCAGAATAAGAGATTTGAATACTTGCAGATGAGATCAGCTCTGCTTTTACAGCAGAGAAATACTGCGTGTGTGCGAGACTGACCCTCAATAGCAGAGTCTGCATTGATGTAAGCCACGGCTCGCTCCTGCAGGACTCTGGCGTGATCCTGCAAACACAAAAGAGCAACAACACACCGAGGGACTGTAATCTGTAATTTGTTTATTCAGTTAAGCATTACTTCATTTGCCTTTTCTCCATCAATGATTCATACCTTTTCATTTTCTGTGCACTCAGTCAATCAATAGTTAACTCATTGATCATTAATGCATTCGACAATATTTCTTTCTTCTTTCATTGATTCATTCGTACCTCTGCCCATTCTGTGGATCCCTGCAGACCAAACTCTTCTGCGTCCCAGCTGGCAAAGACCAGCGTCCTCCTCGGCCTCCAACCTAAAACACACACAGAGAATAATCATGTGAATTAAAAACAAAGCGGTACTGCTACACATGAATCTAGACAGCACACACCTTGCTTCATGAGCTTCCCAGCAGCTCTCACGTTCTCGTGCACCACAGCAGCTCCTGACACGGGGTCAATCCCTCCAAACACCCAGGCGTCACGATGGCCGCCCAGAATCACGTACCTGTCTGAACACATAAAACCAAACTCAGCTACACACAACAAAACAAACCCAGACTAACACAACTCCAAAAGAAAACTAGATGAGCGGAGGTCACCTGGCTCCAGCGCTCCTCTGATCCAGCCAATCACGTTGTAGATACGGGTCACCTGATTATTGGTGTGGATGTTCATACGCACCTTACTGAAATTTTAAAGACAAAATGCAATCAATATTGTCTAGTCTTTTGCTTTACGATGGATTCAAAAATTTATGTAAATTAAAAATATATATATATATAATACATATATGTGTGTTGGTATTTGTGGTTTCTAATAAATGGTGTTTTTTTTTTGAAAATCTAAAAATGCACTGTAAGGGGTAGGTATAAAAAAAAACATGATGCCTATGGAGAGTCCTCATAAACCACAAATACCTTGTGTGTGTGTTTAAAAATGGCCTCCCCAAACACAAGGCCTTTGTATCAAACTGGCCGGCCTCCAAAGTTCATTACAGAACAACAACAGAGCCACAGAAGTGTGTGTGAATCTGTGTGTGTGCTGTGGGAAACAAGTATGTGTCATCTCTGAGAACGCTGAGTGCACAAACCTCTCAGTCCTGCTGACATCACGCATAAAAATAAGTTAACCATTAGCAGGAGTGCACGAATATGCGTGTGTAAGCTGATTATGTATAGTGTAAAGTTGAAGTAATGCTTCATAACTGCAGGATCACAGGTTTTGGGGTTGAAGGTCAGGACTGGACAGTTTGCTGTAACTATTCTCGTTTACTCAGAAATTAGAAGTCAAATGCTTTTTTAATACTATTTCATGCTGTCTTCAGGCAAGACACCGCAAGGGAATAGATAAAGATTTTGCCTGTGACAGATATCACCATATCTCTGTATTTATTCTGGTTTTCCAGAATAGAAATATATATATATAATATATAATATATATATAATATATTTGACGTATTCAATTTTTTTATTTTTTCTTTATCACCCTATGCATGTAAGATTTCTGTCTCAGCCTTTGCAGATATGTATTGTATTTTAAATCTGCAGAGGCACATTAAAATAAACACTTAAACTTGTATTTTAGTTCTTTTCTGGCCACTAGTGTGAAGGAAGACTTGTTAGGGAAGCAAAATTGACCAGTGCATGCCTGCAGTGCCTTGCCTTAAAAGATAAAATAAGAGTTTTTTTGTGGATTTGCAGAAGTGTCGGTCAGAAAGAAAGTCTCATACTTCTGACTAAAACCGTCCATGAATCCTGGTCCGAGCCTGTACGAGACGTTCAGAGCGCCTTTCCAGTTATCCGGCGGAAGAGGTCCTCCCATATGCCTACAGGAAGAGACTCACGATTAGAACAGTAGTATTTAAACAATATAGCGGCCTTATTTTCTAATTGTTTGAGTTAACCTTACTGCAGCAGGTGAACTGCATCATGATATCCGATGGGATGCACTGGAATCTTGGGAAGCCCCACTGCATCCTCCAGACTCGATCTGTAGGTATATTCTTCAAGACATTGACGAATCACAGTGATCAAGAGAGTCATTTTATTGAATCTCATTTCATTAAATTGCACTTGCTCACCAATGGATCATCTGCAGTGAATGCCATCAAAATGAGCTTCTAAATAGCTGATAAAAACCCCTAAAATAATCCAGTTTGAACGGTTTATAGTATATAATAACACTTCCTTTAGTGAAAAAGTCCATCTCCTGACTTGTAAATGGTGCTCGCTCTGTGCATATTTCTCCCGATTTAAACTTTTTCACTGAAGAAAGCGATATTATACATATAGAGAACTTGTAATCTGAGAATGAAGCAATGATTTTAAAAGGGGTCAAATGGTGCGATTTTAAATTTTCCTTTCTATTTGGAGTGTTACAAGCAGTTAGTGAATAAATGACATCCCCCAAAGATTAAAGTTTAAAGAGATTAAAGATTAAAGAGATATTCTTTTTAGAAGTTATGACAACCCCCTCTAAACGGCTTGTTTAAACACGGCCCCACTTTTGGGTTTATTTTCAAATGTTTACACAAAGAAGGCGGAGCTATTATTCTCACAGTAGTGTTGCTGCAGGCGCCATGTTCTGGAGGCACTGTGTTTCATTGTGAACGTGAAACTACTTCATTTGTGCTTCCAAAAGAGGACCTTCAAATCAGGGGTCAAATTGTATTCACAACACTGTTCCAGAACAGTTCAACCCAAATATTAGTATGTGTTCAGGATGGACTCCTAAAACCTGGTGAGCATGTACACAGAGACTATAAAGTGGACATTCTGGGGCTTCTGACTCATAACCTCCTTTTCCTTATTAAAAGATCCTGTCGCTTACTATTCAAACGCAAGTTTTAAGAAGTGTAGTGCTTGTCGTTTGTCGTGTCTCCAATCATTAAAGCAGACATGCCAAAAATACAGTACCAAGTCATGATAAACAGTAATTATATATTAGCAAAATTATATGACCCCTTTAAGTTAAACACGTCTTAATTGGACTTGGTGGATTACTTGTGGATTATTATGATGTTTTTTATCAAGGAATCAGTTTATGAGTCTCTCAGAGGCACACGCACAGACCTTTGGCCGGGTATCCAGGTGTGAGCGGGTCTCCCGCCCCGTTCAGATTCAGCACGTTTCCTCTCTGAGCGCCTCCACCGGGCAGGTTCCATCCGTCGGGATACGGCTTCACTCCATCAGCACAGTAATCTGCAGGATCTGAGAACAGCACGATCCCTTTAGCTCCCGCTAACATCGCGTTCTTTACCTGCAAACACGAGAAAGCTAGTTCACTCAAACGTCATTCCCAGCCCACAGTGTTTTCTTTTGGTGTGTGAAACATAAACATCTTGTTAAACATCACGTCCAATCCTCACCTTGTTCCCACGGAAGATTTTGCCATATCTAGCGATGACGATTTTTCCTGAACAGTTTATTCCCAACTCTCTCTCCAACTTAAAGAAATCCTCCGTTCGGCCGTAATTAACATAAACCAGCTCATCCTAAAGTTCACAGACAGCAGGGTCACAATTTCTTATGCTTTAGAAAGAAGCACACCAAGGCTGCATTTATTTGATCAAAAATACAGTAAAATCATTCATTATTATTACCATTTTAAATAGCCGTTTTCTGCGTGAATACAGTGGAAAATGTAATTAATTTCTGCAATCAAAGCTGAATTTTCAGTGTCACATAATCTTTAAGAAATCATCCTAATATGCTGATTTGAAATATATAGAATTCATTTTTAAGGGTTGCTTAAGGAATAGAAAAGTCTAAGGAATAGAATTGATTTGAAATAGAAATCTCTTGTAACCTTATGTCTTTACAGTCACTTGTGTGAATAAAATAATTTTTTTCTTGAAAACAATATGATGTAACATTTGCATTTATTAGTCAAGCCCAATATGACCCAGTTTAGGAATCGAGACTCGAGTTTTGATTTCATGTTGATTGCAAAATAACATGTGTCAGTAGTCAAGCATCACCTCTGGTTGTCCTTTCGCGGAGAAAGCACTATAAGGAGGGACAATATCAGTAACATTTTCATAACCCTGAGGGACCGGCTCAGCCAGAGAGGTGTTAAAGATCTGAGAGAGGGAAAGTGACATGTTGATGTTATCCACAGATACAGTGATGAACTATAACCGGTCATCATGACAACCAAGCTGGAGTCGTTGTTTGCAGCCTCACTAGTAAAAAGATAACTGGCCTTAAAACACACACACAGACACACGAGAGAAAGAACAGACCAACACTCTACACCCAAGTTGCTTTGGAGATTTAAAAAAGTAACATTAAATGTTCTTTAGATCATTGTTTTGGTTTCTGGAAAGAACAAAGTGTTTAAATAAATGTTCACTCTTTGTGGAACTATGACATCATCAGGCCTTAAATGTTCTATTTAAACACATTTAAAAATGTAAGTATTTTGGAATTTCATTCTAAAAGAGTGCATATGTGTCTAGTGCATGTGAGCTTGCACAACTTAGTGCACTCGATAGCATAAAGAAACCGAGTATGCAAAGTACTGGCTGACTGATAAGAGTTTTGTAATGTCCGTTGCAACATCTCGAAGGCAGAGTGTCTTTTATATTCACACAATTGCTCAAATTAAACCTTCATTTATATGCATTATTACTGATTGACCCTGAAAGTGTATATCCAACAAGAAGGGCTGCTTGTGTGTGTTTGGGTTCTGGCTGTGAGTGTGAGTGTGTACCTCATTGCCCAGATGGTCCACTATGGAGATGTAATTGGGGTTAGTTTTATTTGGGTGTGACAGCAGCACGTCGTACGGCACTAGCTCCACTGAGTCCAGCCCAAACTCCATCCACTCGGTCAGGATCCGCTTCGCCAGATCCAGATTCTGCTGCGATCCGGCCAGATGGGGCAGCCTGGTGAACTTCCTGTTTAGTGAATTATTATCCAGATCTTAAAATCTAGGTTAGCATGCCGTATGTTTTAGACTAACATGCACAGAAGACATTCACTAATATGAATTATTCACCCCAAAATGAATATAATCAACCCAAGGACATCTGAGATAGAGATGAAACTTCATTAAAGGAGATTTGGAGAAATTTAGCATTAAATTGCTCACTAATGGATCCTCTTGCAATGAATGGGTGCCGTCAGAATGAGATTCTAAATAGCTAATAAAACATCACAATAATTTAGTCCAAGCTGTTTATAATATACATTAACACTTCCTTCGGACTAACTTTAAGCATATTTTAGACAATAACAATGTTCTAACCTTTAGAGCTGTCGCAATACAGATATAGAGATAAATGAGATGGCTACAGATGTCTGTCTGACAATACTAATAGATTTATGATCTTGTAATTTAGGGAATAAGATGAAGTAATCAGTAACAGACGGGGGATGCAGATTTGACAAATGAATGAACCAGTCAAATTAGAGGAGAGGATTTCATGTCACATAACGTTATTTTTACTATGTTCTTGTCCTATATAAATTGTTGTATTTTTGTGGCTGGTGGGATTCACTTAAAGAAGACACATTATTAAGCACCAGGTAAACTTCAGTCAAGTGCTTTTGGGATTTCTACCACAGACGGCACCCATTCACTGCAGAGGATCCATTGGTGAGCAAGTGATGTAATGCTACATTTCTCCAAATACACTCACACAACTTGGAATACCTGAGGGTAATTAACTATTCAGCAAATATTCATATTTCTTTAATTATACTACTCAATATTGACTAGTTTATTTAAGGCATGTGCACAGACAGACATCTTTTCCCCACCTGAGATGGTTTTTAATATTCTCTGCCTGCATCTCATCCAGAAAGTCATGCAGGAAGCTTTTTGATGCATGTCCATGACTGACAGTAGTAGGTCGAGCGAACCAACCTGAGAACCACAGTTATGAGAAACAGACACCTGTTACACTAAACCATGTCTGAAACATATTAGTGATTAATCTGCAGAAAAGGAAATCATGTTTAAAATGCAATAAAGTATTACTGAAAGCAACAATAAAGTGCACAAAACATTCAGGGTTCCCACGCTTTCCATTTCATGACTTTGCAAGTGTTTATTTTCTTCATTTTAAACATGAGCACTGTCACTTTTTTCAGTTCTCGGATATTACTAAGTTTTCCATTTCTGGTCTCTAATTGAACAACCCACATTTATACAAATCCTCGTTTTTCACTGTTAAACACCAGTTTTTTTAATTTTCATTGTTTGAAGTGAATGGGGTCTCAGTATAGACACACCTGCCCTGGAGGGATTCAAGAGCTGGAATGCAGCGCATGATATCTGGACAGGTGAAACCAACAGGTATCAAACACCTGAGTGTTTTTGACTATAAGCAATGAAAGCAAAAACACTAGTTCATGTTAAATCTATGGGGTCTTAGTATTTAAAAACTTTTTAAACAAGTGCATCAACTATCCCTTGGAAAAATGCACAGTGGACAGTCTAAAACAACTTGAATCTGCATCACGATAAGCATTGCAGACATTAATAAAAGTAGAAAAACTCACCAATAATAAAGCCGATCAAGAAGAAAGCCGTAATAACTACTAACCGGCAGAGCCAGCTGATTACTTTATCCTCAGATCCCATTTGAACACGCGCCTCACTTTAACGCGTTGAAAGTTGGCGAGCAAGTATTAGGAGTGAGATATGTAGGAGGGTGTGGGTTCATTAGTTCATTGCAGCGAATCGGTTCGTTTGAATGAACACGACTGACTAATTCGCTTGATTTGTCAATCAAAATAAAAGTTGTCGTGTATCATTTTACGCGTTTACTCTAATATTTGGCTTCCCCCGCCGCTAAAACAAACTAATTAAACTAGCTTAATTAGACAGTTTCTCCCAAAACAGACCAGCTTAAAAGATGCCAGTAAGACGTGTCTTTTTCACTCTTAATCACATCGACATAATTCATTGTTTCAGACGGTAATATGTGTGTTATTCCAACGCTTGACCGAGCACATGTACTCTAAAAGCAGCTGTTTAAGAGTGACTTGCAAATGCTTTGTTTTGATTCTAGAGAGTCACTACAATGAATCGACTCGGAAGAATGATTCTTTTGGCGAATTGGACATCGCCAGCTCAGTGTTCAGTTGCCTGTAGACAATATATAAATAGACATGCACGCAGATGCGGTTGAAGCACATGCCGTCTCATAAAATACAGTTTCAATGAATCACTAATGATGTTAGTAAAAGAATGGTGTAAATAAACCCAACTCATTTGTCGTTGTTTGAACAGCTGCGTTGCTGAAGCGTGAAGGAGCTCGCAGAGTATGTTTAAGAGAGAAGCGGGGATGGTGTGGCTGGGTTATTGTTGTAGTTTCTTAATTTTAATGTAGTTTGCTGGCATAACATGACGCGCTTTGATTAATGTAAGGAAATTAAAAATAGGCCTAACATTTGGACACGTGCACGCGTTTAGCGATAGATGGCGCCGTCGGCACATCTTTCATTCATTTATTCGGTGCAATCAAGTTAGAAGATAAAAGATAACGTTTTTGCCAACTGCACAAGTTCTTCAATACAAGTAAAAAGATGGACGGACAAGAAAAAGTCGCTATCACGATCTAACTCATATGCCGTTTTATTATAGGCTACATTATTTACATTTCATGAGTAAATAAAGACAGCAGGCTAGTGTTTTGTTTTTACTTCTAAATATGGCTTCTATAAAGTGTTAACTCTGTTTCCTTGCGCGTAATCATTATTAAAATAACTCGGTTAAAAAAAGTTTGAAAGCCTACAGTGGTTTGATAGATAGCCCAGGATCCACTAGACAGGACAGGGGGGGCGTTTGGTGGGAGGCGCGTGAGCGGCGGCACGCGGAGGCACGCGGAGTCCCGGGGATGACCGTCATTGCGCGGAGAGTCCAGCGGCTGCACCGGTGATGCTTAACCGCGGTGCGCGAGAAGAGCGCGCGCGAGACAATCATGAGCGTCGCGCTGAAGAGCTGGAGGGCCAACGAAGGACCCAAACACTTGATCATGGTGAGACGAGGGATTTACTCACTCTACTGTTGTCACACAGTGTTTGAGATGAAGTCAGTTGGGTTGTTGTGTTTTTATTGTTTTGGGCAGATTGTTTGGGTTGCGCTCAACGTCTTCTTGTTCTGGAGAACATTCATGAAGTTCAGCGGAGCGCAGTATTATTATCTACACAAGATGCTGGGGGTAAGTTTTAAGATTATGCGTAAAGTTTAGTTTTTTGGGGGGTGTGTGAGTGAGTTTTACAGGCGTCTAGAGAAAACAAAGCGTATATAATCTTGTTTATAGTTTGGTGGGGTGGGCCGTTGAGAGTTTGACAGGTGTGTGTTAGTTTTTATTGTAACATTTGGTGTTTTATATTTTACAGTAGGAGATGTGTGTATGGAGATATATGCCCAGATGGCAATATCCGAAATCCCCTTAAAATATGGAAACCCAGAATGTTTGTGTGTACAGATGGTGTTGTGTGTGTCTGTTGCTGTGAGATGGACAGGATGTCCACAACACTCCTGTGTAAATTAGGGTAATTGTTGTCACAGGTTATTGTTTAAAGACCTGGAAAGATGCTGTGCAGGGACAAAAACTTTCCAAAAACAAAGCACTCTTGTGTTAGCTAGTTGCAGCAGTCTTTCTGTGTGTGTGAGCTGTAATATGTAGCAGGGCTGATGTGTTTCTATATCGAGCTGAACAGGCGTGTAACAACTCGCACACCTCTGTACAGGAAACAATGATCAAACACCACTGCAACACACATACCAACGCCCACATACACTACTGATTTTCTCCCTGATTTCAGGTTTAATTCTTTAGAAATGCAAAAAAAAACCCCTTTAAATTTCAAAATTGAAAGCCTGCAGCAGGTCTCAAAAAAGTTGGCAAGGGGGGGCAACAAAGGGCTGAAAAAGCAAGAAATTTAATTTAAAAAAGATTGAGCTGGGAGAACTTCTAGCAGCTAATTAAGTTAATTGACATTTACAGTTTGCTGCTTGCATCACGTTTCTGTATTTGGTTTTGTTGTGAGTATCTGCAGCATGTTTCTGTTTTTGCCATGCATTTTTGTTTGTGAGTACAAACTAAATTCTTTCTTAATTGGCTGGTGCTTTTTTATGTGTTTAAGGTGCGTGTTTTGCATAATGTTTGTGAAAACTGTTGTTCTAACCCCTGTGTATGTGTTTCTTCAGCTGAGCCTATGCATCAGTCGAGCATCGGCCTCTGTTCTAAATTTTAACTGCAGTCTGGTGCTTCTGCCCATGTGTCGCTCGCTGCTTACCTTCCTCCGAGGATCTCAGCAGGTGAGACGGACATCACGTGCGCTCTGAGATAATCTCATATTTATGCATTCATGTCAAGTTCGCGCCATGTACATGAATGCATGTTTATTGCATGTTAATGCCACGCTGATTTGTTTAGACTCTGACTCTTTCTCTGTCCGTCAGGTGACAAGTAGACATGTTCGTCGGATGCTGGATAAGAGTAAGACGTTTCATGTGGCGTGTGGATTCACCATATGTGTCTTCTCAGGTACTGACCACAGTTTGTGTTGTTTGCATGTCAGTTAATGAGACAGGAACAGGCTGTCTGACTGACAGAAAGTGACCAGTTTGCTTATTAGGAGTTTGGTCATGTAAAACTGAAAGCTGTGAGAGCAAAACTTAATTAATACAGATTGTTTCAAAGCAGCTTCACATCAATAAACAAGCATATAAACTTCTCCAAATAAACAAAATAGGACAGCTTTGTCCCAGAATATTTAGTTTGCTTATGATAAAGTGTTTTAAGAATAAGACGCGATTCTATGAACCCTAAAAACTTGCTACAAATTCGTCCTCAGAAGTGGTGCTGTAGCAGCTTGAAAAAATGTTTTCAGCATGATTTTTGGTTTGCAAGTCCAGGCAGTAAGATGCAGTTTGTCATTTTGAGAAAGATTGTACCATCGTTGGTACGTTATGCATCAGACAGTAGACAGACCAAACAGACTCCAGAACAATGAGAGAGACCACGCAGACAGACAGCAGATTACACTCACTTCATGGGAGAGGAAGAACAGATTACTTTGGTCGAGTCACTAGTCTGTCTGAAAGCACTCTTTTTGTATATTTATGCCTGTCGCACAGGGTTATTATAGTAAAATAAAACAATAAATTAAAATAAAAGTTAACTTGGATTAAATAAAAATATAAAAACTTTTAATTTAGTACTAATTAAGAAATTAATTTAAAAAACGACAGAAAGAAAACAAAACTTTTTTTCTTTTTTCCATTAGTGCAGGTTTTTTGTTTCCTTTTGGCGCTGGTTGATCATAGGCCTTGTTGATTTGATCTTCTGCATCTCAGGTTTTGAATGAAAAAATCTGGAAACTTTTGGCAAATGTTGAGGATAATTATGCTGCACCAGGATTCTCATTATATACGCTGATATTCAAACCCAGATCAATCTATGATCAATCAGTACTAAAAAGAAATATAAAACCTGTTTGAATTGGGAGGAAAGTTGATTAAAATATCCAACACCCCACCCGAACCCTTCTTTTATCACATTTTTATTCCTCCCTTTACTTTATGTGCAGTAATTTGGGTTGAGTTATGCTTCTTTTTTTTTTTTGATAATTTTGGGATGATTTTTTTTTACATAATTTTATTCATTTATTGCTATAGATGTATATGTTGAATCTGCATTAAAAAAAACATCCAACATTTGAAGATAATGTAACATAATGAGAGATTTACAAGCAATTTTTGTAGGCCAGGGATTTCTGACCAGGAACACCACAAGTGTAACAATGTGGGGGAAAAAAAGACAAAAAAGTAGAACCCTACTTACTTGCTTGTGTGAGCAATGGTGTCCAGTTTCATTGCAGGGGAATAACATTAACCAGCATTATCAGGAAAAAGAAAATCCTCTCTGGGTCAAAAGACAAGAACACAAAAAGCAAAAAAGCTCAAATAAATGTACAAAAAAACCAATCACACAACACGACATCAAAGCCATCAAAAGTATATATGAAATCTATGCCAGCCTCTCAGAGATATAAAAATAACTGCTGTCTGAGAGTTTGACCTGGTAAATAACTTCGTCTAGTGTTGCAGTGACAGGCTAGATAGTTTTGCCAGTCGACAGGTGTGTGTGTGCGTGTATTTGTGTGTTCAGAACACAGGAATATCCTGAGGGATTCCCAGCTGGTTTTATCTGCTGTCTGAGGCCCCCCCCCCTCATTTCCTGTCTCAGTGCATTGTGGTCTTCTAGTGGTTCTAATTACAAAGCTCCCAGGCATCCTGTTACCATGACAACTGAAACACAAGCTACAACGCACGCACACACAAAGAGAGCTGCTTAATAGACAAATTGTCTTCCACACATACCTTACATATGCTGTCATAGCATGTGTGTTTTGTCTGATGTTGATGTGTTTGTGCGTGTTTATGTCTGCAGTGGTTCATGTGAGCGCTCACCTCGTGAACATGGCCAGTTTCTCTGCCAGATATTCAGAAGATTTCCCTGCGCTCAATGTTGCTCAATATCGAGGACAGGTAACACAGATATTTACATGAATTTAATATAATTCTTTTTTTTTGTTTCTGCTAAGGTTTGGATTTGATTTTGTCATCGGTGGGTGCAGACAACAGACGTTTCATTGTTTGATTAAAAGTATTGCTTCGGACAATTACGTAGTTGCTGGAGTGTCTTTACTAAATTCTACAACCTTGAAAATGATAACAATCAATGTCTGACTAGAAGCTCTCTCTCCTTAGAGGTCAAACCACTGATAAAGGAGTTCATCCAAAGTTCACAAAAACCTTATGGACTTGTATATATCCATAAGGTTTGATATAAGTCAGATACTTTGCTTTTTTTAACTGTTGTATGGTCTTTGAGATTTGTATTTGTGGGGAAAAAAAAAGAAAAGCAGAAAAAAGATTCACAATGCAGATTCATGAACACCTGAATCAAATGACTCACAATCCATATCTGAAATGATTCATGCTCAGAAGTGGGGATCTGAATAATGATTCGAGGACCATCATTTCAGATCAGGACATCGGAGTGGATTGCAGATCATTCAGCTGGCGAAATGATTCGGCAAACAGCTCCCAAGCTGTGATCCGAATCAAATGACCTGCACCGAAATACAGATCCGAATCAAACGATTAGTGATTCATGCTCCGAAGTCCTGAATTGAATTAAATGATTCACAACCCATTTGCCAAAGACACAATCTGATTTAGATGATTCATAAACTCCTGATTTAGGTGAAATGATTCAAAGCACTCCAAGTGCTGATCTGAATAAAGATTCAAAGGATCATCCTTTCAGATCAGTTTTTCATTTGTCATGATTCACGGACGTGCTCTGAAGCATAGACTATCGAAAGTCCCAATCTTAATCAAATTATTCACAATATGCAATTGGAGGGGAAAAAACGTGATTTCTTCAAATAGAACCCCAAAAACATATTCTCTAAGGTAATTGGTTTTCTGCTAACTAGTGAAAACACTCCATTAATATGACATGTTGCTCCTCAGAATACCTGGTAGATAGAAACATTCTCTGTAATGATTGACTTTGTAGCTTAAGTCACTATATTTTTTTACCAATCCCATGATCCTTCAGAAATCCTTTTAATATGCTGACATGCTGCTAAAGAAACATTTCTGTTTATTATCAATGTTTGAAAGCGTTGTGCTGTGCGATATTAAAAACTGCGGTAATAATGTTTTAATCTCTTTAGGATCCTAGGATCCTCATCATAAGCACAGGTGACTCACATTTCTACATCTTCCTTCGTTACATCAGTGTGTGGTTTAATATAATGAAACTGAAATGATGGCATTTAATGTAGGATGATTAATCTTAGTCTCCTAACTTTGTAAAGTTTTGTCTCTTTTTTGTGTTTAAGACCGATTGTTAGCTGAAGTGTTATATCTCTTTAACTGAATGAATTAAATAAATATTTGAAGTTATTTTTATACAACTTAATTAAAAAATTAAATTTATAAAAAATTGTTTTTGTTTATTTTAATTGTAGTAGTATATGTATGCTTTTCTTTTTATGATAATTCATATTTTTAATATTTAGGTTTATAATCATATATATGGTCCTTTCTGTATATATATATATATATATATATATTAGATATATAAATTTATGGGTTTAATTTTTAGTTCAATTCAGAATTAATTAATTTAATTTATTTAATTTACTGCTAACTTCAACAACAAAAAAATGTTGCCATTTCTTTATTTTTTTAATTTATATTTTACTTTATTTTAGCTTTGTTTCATTTGTTGAAATATGTGATATACGTCATAACCCTGTTAGAGAACTGAATTTGTTGGCTCTTTTCTCAGTTCCTGGAGTTACAGGTGTTCTGTTGGTGCTGGTGCTGTTTCTGATGTTTACAGCGTCGTCTAATTGTATTAGGTGAGAACGTATAACCCTTTAACTGTTGACCTGCTTGTGAACCTAGTCTCCTCTATCTAGACTTTACACACACACTCAACTGTAATTACAGAGACTGTTACCTGGAGGGGTTCTTCCCCTCTGATTGATCTGGGGCCGATGGGCTTCTCCTCTCCGTTGTCCTGCTATAATTGAGGTGCTTTAGTTCACTTTAGGACCCTTCAAGAGCGTCTCGTTCAATCTAAGAGACCTGAACGCTGCGCTACATGTTCTTTTATCTCGCTCTCCTTTTTATTTGAGTGCAATTGTCTGTGTTTTTTCAAAGAGTCTCAAGCTACGAGATTTTCTGGTACACTCACAACCTCTTCATCGTGTTCTACATGATTCTGATGGTTCACGTAGCGGGGTGAGTTAATCCGTGTATTTCACTCCATCAAACAAGACATTCAATTTGGACAGAATTTTTTAAAAATTCTCCAAAACTTTAAATATGAACTGAAAATAGGATGCACTGATGGCATGCTGTTTATTTCTATACCCGATGCATAGCTTTTGTACTGTCATTACCCACAATTTCTTACATTATAGAAGTCTTACATTCGCAAATGTCAAAATATTAAAGAGCAGGAAATACGGGTTTTAAAAAAATATGTTATTTGCCGTTTGTAATGTAGCTGTCCTTCAAAGTAAACAGTCTGCAGTGTTGTTAATCAAAAAAGTGCATGATAAAGAAAGATATTGTCTCTTAAAAGAAAGAGTCGAGTCAAAATCGTTATATTTTCTAATCTTCTGCCTGTTACCGGTATACACTTGGTAACAGATTTGCATAATGCTCATTCTAGGAAGTCAAAGCCTTGGGAAAAATCTATTAGTGGCGACCAATCAAAAAACGACTTGTCCAACTGACCAATCAGAGCAGAGTTTGCTTATGGGAGGGGTTTACAGACCTTAAGATCCGAATTGATTCAAACGAGCCGTATCGAAGTCATTGCAAAATGATTCAATTATAAAATGCATATTCTGGGAAAAATACAATGTTTTCTGACCTTAGATTTAAAGCTGTTGTGGGGGACTCCAGCACTATATTAGGACACTTTAAAATACCATATTACCTGCTCTTTAAGCAAAAACTATTAAGTGTGATTTTCTTTAATGAAATTGCGAATTGAATTTCTGTAGGTCTTAAAAAGGTCTTGAAAAGTCTTCAAATTTAAGGTCTCAATTTAGAGCAGAAAGTCTTGAATTGAAAATGTCATGACATTATTGCATGCACTTTTGACTTTTCTTTATGCGTTTACTTAAGATGCAAAATTAAGTGGTGCATTCTTGGATTTAAAACGGTATAAAATTCAAGCCTTTCTTTCTTTTTTTTTTTTTTTGGAAATTGACAAAAATGAATGCAGATCAGGGTGAAGTTGTATTTTCATACTTTTACACCATTTGACACATTGCATTCCCATCAAGTTATAACTGTTTTATGTGATATGATTGACGCCTCTCTGTTCAATAGGGGAGCTTTGAAGTATCAATCAAACGTGGAGACCCACCCACCCGGTTGTACACACAGCAATCTCACTTCATTGACCAATCACAAAGCAGCAGGAGAGAAGGGGGTTTGTCAAGAAGAGGCTCGTTTTCAACCCCATTTTCCTCAGGTCTGTCTGAATATGATTTAATAATTGATTCTGTCATGTTGTTTATATAGTTTTGTATGTACATCTATACGATTATCTGTCGTTGTGTGTGTGTTTTAGACATGGTTGTGGGTCTCAGCTCCTCTCTGCCTATACTGTGCCGAGCGCTTGTATCGTTTCATAAGAAGCAGCACTGCTCCCGTTACCATAGTTTCTGTCGTTAGTCATCCATGTGATGTTGTAGAATTGCGCATGCTGAAGAGCGGCTTTAAGCCCCGCCCCGGACAGGTGAGCCCCGCCTCCACTCGGTGACTTAAAGTTTGTTTGCAAATTCAGTTTGTGACACACCTCTTCAAACATTTATGGTCTGTAAGATGAAGGCATTAAATTAATTAGTAAAGATAAGATTTGCATTTCAATAATTTCTAAATTATTTTGCTTGTTTCAAATAAAAATTTTGACTTGTTTTTTTTTCTGAATATTTTCAAAAAAGTGTAATATTAGCATGTAATAAATTTTTTTTTAAGAATATTTAGATATTTTGGCTGGGAAAAGCAGTAAAGACTATCTGTATATGGCCCATTGAATGTAAATGTTAGTATTTATTTGATGTAAAAATGTGTTTTTGCTGTGTTTTCTCTAGTACATCCTGCTGAACTGCCCGAGTGTGTCGTCATTTGAAAATCATCCCTTTACTCTTACCACAGTGAGTCCGTTTGTGTGTATTACTGCATTCAAGTCATGATCATAAAAGCACTGCAGTGCCATAATTACCAGTGGGAAACTCAGGAATTTATTTAGGCGCCAACTTGTGTGCGTCATGGCTAATTGATATTGCTCATAATCACATTTTAATTGTACATTGACATATTTTTATACAAAGTGACTGGCAAATTATGGATACGAAAACAGTTACGAGTGTCATTATTCTGACTCATGTTGAATGCACATCATATTACGGTGCACAAGCAGGACCTGAAAGCAGCATATGCACATTCTTCATAAAAGGCATTTTCAGTGATGTAATGCTGCTGAAGACTGTTACAGGATCAAATTGCGCTCTCATTCAAACACAACATTCCTGATGGTCTGTGTAAATGTTTCCATTTAAAAAGCATTTTTTGGTAACATGCAAATAATAGCAGTAAACGTCTTCACTCTTATACACCTAAAACGTTAGCAGTCTCTGCCAAGTAAAACTTTTTTTAGCCACTCGTACACTTTGCTTGGAGTCTTTCCGCCCGCAGGGGTCTGTTTCCTTTAATGCATGACTGTACCTGATCCTCACACTCAATCCCTGCTCTCTGTGTGTGTTTGACTGCTCCTCAGTGTCCAACAGGGAAGAATGAAACATTTGGTATTCATCTCAGAGTGCTGGGGGACTGGACCTGTGAGTGTATACACACACACACACACACACACATGCATAATAAATAAAAGATGCTGTGATCTATATTATCTAGTTCAAAGGTTTGGATTAAAACACACTCTTACACGCACATTTTTGTTGGCTCAGCCCTGTTTTGAGGCACTTTCCATTATGTCATGCTTTACAGATACTAGTTCCTGGAAGAAAAACAAACTAAACAAAAGAAATACCAGTACTCACTGGGGATAAAACGGGCCAAAAAAAAATCCCACCAATTTACAATAAAGCACTTGTCTATATCTAGAGACCAAGATGAGACTATGAGCATAGCAGAACACTAACATCCATCTAATATACACTGTATAGCGCTGTGTGTGGAAAAACAACCCAGAGCAAATTAAATACTACTTAGCAATGCTTTAACAACCGCAGAGAAATCCTTAGGAACTCCAGACTGTAGTATATAGAAGCCCGCTTCTGCCACTGAATGAAAAATAACAAAGTAATAGCTTTTTATCTCACAAATCCGTTTTTACCCACTATTTCCAGTTGTAAGGTCCTAACTGCACAATACGGATGCGTGTTAGAAATTAAAGTTATAACCTCACATCTGCAAGCCGAAAGTGAGAACTGTAAGATGCAAGAAAAAAGTAGGAATTTCAAGACAGTTCTCGCTTATTTTCTTGCAGGTGCGAGTTTGTAAGATGTAAACACATATGTAACCCTGGAGCACAAAACCAGTCTTAAGTCGCTGGGGGATGTGTGTAGCAATAGCCAAAAATATGGGTCAGAATTATTGATTTTTCTTTTTTGCCAAAAATCCTTAAGATCATGTTCCATGAAGGTATGTAGTCAAATTCTTACTAAATATCTATTATTAAAACCTAATTTTTGATTAGTAACATGCATTGATAAGATCTAATTTGGACAACTTTAAAGGTGATTTTCTCAGCATTTAGCTTTTTCTGTACCCTCAGATTCCAGATTTTCCTACAGTTGTATCTCTGTCAAATATTGCCCTATCCATCTAAATCATACATCAAAGCTTATTTATTCAGCTTTCATATCATGTATAAATCTCAATTTCTGAAAATTAACACTTATGACTGGTTTTGTTGTCCAGGGTCACATATTATGAGAAACAAAGTCAGAATTTTGAGATTGAAAAATAACTATTAATTTTTCTAACAGACAAAGAACTTTTCAAATGCTTTAGCTTTATATATATATATATATATATATATATATATTATTTATTTATTTATTTTTTTGTTTGTTTTATGTGACCCTGGACCACAAAACCAGTTATAAGTGTACATATTTCAAAATATATGCATCATATGAAAGCTTACTAAGTAAGATAGGACAATATTTGGATGAGATAAATCTGAATGAAAGTCTGGAATCTGAGGGTGCAAGAAAATCACCTTTAAAGTTGTGCAAATTACATTTTCAGCAATGCATATTTCTTTTTTCTTAATATCTTAAGAAATAAAATATTAAGAAATAAAAATTCATAATTGTGACCCATACAGTGCATTGTTGGCTATTGCTTCTAAGTTTTGTGGTCTAGGGTCACATATTATGCACATATATTGTTGATTGTCTTTGTTATTCCTCAGCAAGATTTTCCCAGCTGCTGCTTCAAAGGGCAAACAGCTCCGAGATACTTCCCATGATGCATCAGAGGAGATATCCCACGTAAGTCTGCTGCCCTGTGGGAACAGTGTAAGCGGTGTTAATGAAAGTCATGATCTCTCAGTATACTAGGAGGTGAAAGGTCACGACCCTCTGTCTGCGTCATTTCCTGGGAAGACAGGAAAGCAGTTGTCCGAAACCAGTGTTGTGTGGGCGGGGTGACAGGCTTTAACAAGTCTTGCTGTCCAGCCCGAATGAATGACATCATTTCCTCTCATAAAAATGTTTTTTCACAGTGGATCAGTGTGTGTGTGTGTGTGTGTGTACAGTGGGAACAACTGCACATCCTCTTCCTGTGTGTGTGCGCTTGTTTATTTGTGTTTCTTTTCTGCTGTGGCGCGTGAGTGTGTATGTATGCGTGTTTGTCTCGTTTTATCAATGGAAAACCTGACCGTGGTTACCAGATCTGTTTGGCATAGCATACTACTCTTACTAATATTTTGCTATGTATGCTGTGCATAGTTTGCTAAATCTCTCCGTGTGATGACCTGCTACATTTAACAAGATATGCAGTGTTCAGCTGTGCACAGAATGCAATATCCCACAAAATTCTTTTTGCTTGGATTTGATTGGCCCACAAAGACAATTTACATAATTAGATTTAGAATGCAAAATAAGCTATATACCCTAAACATATATCATTTCACATGATTCACAAATAGTATATACATTCTCAGAATATTTAAGCAAGTTGTGTACTCAATTTTTTTATGTTAATATAACATTTTTATTAAAGGAGACATATAATGTAATATAAGTCTCTGGTGTCATTTTGTAAATGCCTATTTTGAGTGGAAGCAGAAACACTTTTTTTTTTTACGCGAATGACCTGCTAGTCCCCTCGCCATGGCATTTGAACTGATACACCGAGATTAAAATGATGACACCCTGGGCAGAAATGTACTGATTAAGGGGCGATGTTATCAAGGTCACAAGGGAAGCCAGATCAGATGCACTCATTTATTCAGAGGCTTGCAGAAAATGGTTTTGCTAAAACTATATTAGTGGCTTTATCTTTTTTTCTTACGTTTCTTTGGTGCGCTAATAGATTTTGTAGGCAATGTAGGTTTTCATGATATCTCACATTTAAAGTTCTTTGGTGTTTAATACATTGTTTTTGGAATGTTATGAAATTCTTCAGTTGAACATTTGTGCAACAGTTTTTTAAAAGTACCTCTAATATGGATGTTTGAAGAGATTTTTCAATGCAGTTTCGCATTGGTCTGAATGAAAAAGCAAATTCATTCTTCACCACTTGGTGTCGTTTTTGGAGCTTTAAAATAAAAATAAACATGCATATTAAAAATAAATAAAAATGCATACCTTGCATTCTTGTCAACCTGTTGTCTGGGATTCCCCCAAACCAAAATATGAACCTTTCATAACCCCATAATATGGGCACTTTAAAAGTTGCTACTTGTTTTGGAATCTACAGAGAGCATTTAATAATAACTTTCCCGTAATGTTTGCAGAATGATCAAATAGCGTGTTCCCTTAATATTTGCAAAACCAAGACAAAAAAGCAAAGCTTTGAATTTTCCAAATATAATGTTTTAATAATGTATGGTATTCTTAGTATTAATATTATTAGTATGTAGGAGTCAGGATGCTAGTATCCCATTAATACTGCAGTAAGTAGAATGCATTCCATGCATACAGAGAATGCACAGTTTGCATACAGCAGAAAAAGCATGGATAATGTATTATTCTGATCACATGCATCTTCTCTAATCTCCTTGGTTCTTCTGCTCTCTTGTCCCGCCCCAGAGTGCATGTGGATGGTCCGTTTGGCAGCCCGTTAGAAGAGGTGTTCAACTACGAGGTCAGCCTGTGTGTGGCGGGAGGGATCGGAGTCACGCCGTTCGCTTGTGTTCTACAAGCACTATTGTGAGTGAGACAGCCTGCCATTCACTTTACTGTAATATCAGATTGTTCTTAAACTACACCGTACACACTGTATACTGCATTTTTTTTTAGCAATTTTTTGTGTGCAGAACATACTATGCACTTTGTACATACTATGTGCTAAAAATAATACAATTGTCAAATCTAATATGCATATTATACAGTGTAAATAGAAAGTAAAATGTAGGTGTTGTGTGTTGCAGTGATGATTGGCGTCAGTACAAGTTGAGGAGGCTGTATTTCGTTTGGGTTTGCAGGGACCTTCAGTCTTTCTATTGGTTTGCTGATCTGCTGTGTGGCCTTCACGAGAGGGTAAAACACACACACACACACACACACACACACACACCTAGGCATAATGGATTATATGCTATACAAATATTATATGCTATACAAATATTACTATACAAACTGTGCATCTCCTTACTCTAACCCTACCCCTCACACAAAACTACAGCCATTTTTAGATTACCAAAACACTTCATTCTGTACAACATGCTCGTCTGGTTTTAAAATGTCCCCACGAGGTTAAAATTTACTGGTATTACTATACATGTGGGGGCATTTGGTCATCATAACATAGTGCATGGGTCAACAAGTTCGGTCCTGGAGGGCCGGGGTCCTGCAGAGTTTAGCTCCAACCCTAATCAACCTGAACACACCTGAAGCTGCTCATCAAGGTCTTACTAGGTGTACTTCAAGCTTACAGGCAGGTGTGTTGAGGCAAGTTGGAGCTAAACTCTGCAGGACACAGACCCTCCAAGATGAAGTTTGATGACCCTTGACATACTGAATACCTTAATATACACAGCAGCTCTGAAAACGTACACTTAACCCTTCAACTCACACTTTCCCAAAACAGTATTTTGCGTGTTTATTTATATGTGTATATGTATATATATATATATATAATATTAGATAAATCATGAGGCTCAACTGAACAAGAATATACAATTTAGTGCAGATGCTGATATTTATATGACTAAACATTTAGATGAAGTTCTGATGCTTACAATTCAATTCTGTGAGAGATTGTAATCAATATAAAAAAATCCCTAAAGATTTCAAAAAGCATGTAAAGCACAAGCTGAAGGTGGATGTTTGCACAATTACACTTGATTAAAAAAGTGTGTGCAACAGGTTTTTCAGCAAAGAATTGATCATGTAGAGAGCGTTCGTGTATCAGATTCGCCTTATCAGAATAAAAATGCATGAATGTAATAGAAAAATAGTATATAATATGTGCAAGAGACAAAGTTATGCAGCACGCATGAAACATACTGAGGGGTATATCGCCACCTGCTGGCTGATGTTATACCTATGTTAATGTACAATGCGGAAAAATCCTCTTAAAATATTTATTTGTCTTCTCTCTGTAGCTGTGGCGAGACAATCGTCCAGATTATCTGAATGTTCAGCTCTACCTCAGTAACACTCAGGGATTACAGGTGTGTTTCTGTAATCTCAATTTATTACTTCTTACTTAATATTTATTTATAACATCTATAACTAGTTTTGTAGATGCAAGCATTCTTTTGGTTTTTTAGAAAACACCTACTTTAGTATTTTATGGAGTCATGTCTTTAATGTTTGTTTTGCAGAGCATCGGTGAGGAACGTTACCGTTTCTTGAGCTCCAGGCTTCGGATGGGTCGGCCAAAATTGAAGCTCCTTTTCCAGGAAATAGGAAGAGCCAATCAGCTGTGAGTATGATGAATGGTGAAATAATGTAGTTATGTTGGCCATTTTAATGGTTGCAGGAAATAAAAATGATGTGTGTGTTTGTCCTGCAGTAAAAGAGTGGGGGTTTTCTGCTGTGGACCCAAAGGAATCTCTAAAGCGTTACACACCCAGTGCAATTCAAACCCACACACAGGAACTGCATTTGAGTACAACAAAGAGTCCTTCAGCTGATTTAAAAACCAAATAACAAGCCTGAGGAATGAAGACAAGAGAGGACAAATGTAGAGATGAAGATGTCTGGGACTCAGGCATGTCATCTTTGTCTACAAATGAATCCTCGTGAGATGGAGAGCTGGTAAACAGTGTAATGAGATGGGCACAATTACCTTCTTATTCAGGGAATATTTGTGATTCTGCATGATTGTCTACATGAACCTGCACAACCCTTGATAGACCCTTAATGGAACAGTTTAGCCAAAAAAATTATTTGCTGAAAGTGTACCCGTACGCATGCTATCTAAGATGCAGATGAGTTCGTTTCTTCATCAGATCTGGAGAAATGTCTCATTACATCACTGTAGTGAATGGGTGCCGTCAGAATGAGAGTCCCCAAACACACACCTTTTTCTTTCTCCAGATGTTAACTGCTGGACTGGACTGGAGTGGTGTGAATTATTGTGATGTTTTTATCAGCTGTTTGGACTCTCATTCTGACAGCACCCATTCACTGCAGAGCATCCTATACTGGAATGCTGATGCAATGCACATCCATATTTTGGATGAACTGAAGGTGAGTAAATGTAAACTATTCACATAAAACCTGCGTTAAATGGCACTAGTTCACCCAAAAATGAAAATTCTGACTTGATTAATCACTCTCATGTCATTGCACAAGCTGTTTCGGTTATTAATAGTATGTTTTTGCTTATTTTCTACCTTTACAATCACAAACATACACAGAAAACCATATTTAAAGTATAGCATTCTTTTATTATTAATATTTATTTCTTTTGTATTCTGAACAGCACAACAGTACTTGTATTACTGTATCTGTACAAACTTGCATCCAAAGTAAATGCACTGTTATTGTATCACCACTGCCAAAGATTTCATATAATCACTGATTAATCATATAAATCTTTTTTAACATTACTTTGTATGTGTATCATATATGGACACACAGTGACAATACAAGCACCATAAGTAGCACTGGTTTGACTAGAGACCTTAGTTGTGTTCAGAATAGCTTACTGCACATTGTGTACTATTAATTCATTAGCATGCAATACAATAAGCATTTCAAGCAACACTGATGTCAAATGACATCACTGTGTTGCATTTTTGAATGGCTCAGAATTAAAATGATTATTTCACAATTTAAATCCAATTTGAAAACCAGACTTTATTCAGATGGCTTAAGGCAATTTGTCTGTGAAATAGCTTATTCCCACTGGGACTGCAAAGTCAAGCACAGTATTTTATCAATATATTTTAATTTGTGTTTTGCATATTTCAACTAATGAGTACAAAAAAATTCAAATATTTGGGAGTTGGTAAGATGTTCAGATATGTCTCTTCTGCCCACCAAGCTGCATTTATTTGATCATAAATACAGTAAAATCAGTAATACTCTTAAATATTATTATATTCTCAAATAACTCTTTTCTATTGGAAAATATGTTGAAATGTAATTTATGATGCACAGCTGAATTTTCAGCAGTCTTTAGTGTCACATGGTCCTTCAGAAATCATTCTAATATACTGATTTGCTGCTTAAAAAAACATTTCAGATAATTATCAATGTTGAAAACTGTTGTGTTGGTTAATATTTTGTGGAAACCATGGTAGATTTTACCTTCAAGATTGTTTAATGCATAGAAAGCTCAAATGTGCAGCATTTATTTGAAATAGAAAGATATTTGTATCACATTTGAGCACTTTAATGCATCCTTAATGCTGAATAAACTCTTACTGACCCCCGAACATTTGAACAGTAGAGCACGTTATGCATACTAAAGCAAGATTCTGAACACAGCCCTTGTTGCACGACTCCGGTTTTAAAGCGACACCTTGTCTGGTTTGTCACATGACCTGGATTAAACGGCTGTTGTGTCTTTTTCCCGTCGGTTTGGCGTATCGGTCCTCACTGAGGGTCACAGTGTCGTCTGATATGAAGTCGATCCCTCCTCTCCACTGCTGTTCAGCAGCGGCTGTCTCTCCCCATACGACTTTCTCCTCTTCGGCCGTCTGCGAAACACCACTACGGCGATAATACCTGCAATAATTCCTGCCACGGCCGCCCCGAGGATCCCCGCGGCCAGCAGCCAGCCCCATATCTGCCGAGCTTGCTCTAGATACGGCGTCAGAAACTCCTGCACAAAGCGCTGACCTGACAGAGAGAACAGTTACTAAGAAAAGAGAGAGACTGAAGAAGCAAGAAGTCTCTGAATGTATGCAGATGACTCACTTGGGTCCTGTAAATATGCATATTCATAACCCAGAGCTTTAGTGGAGAGGAAGTAATCTCCGTTTCTGTAGAGCGGGATGAAGGGCACCATGTAATATCCATCGTTGTGTCCGATCGGGGCGTTGGCAGTCGGGTAGTGGGTTCGGGGCGGCTGGTGTCTCCTCAGCCATTGCTCAAAGATGCTGAAACAAAAAGATGCTGGTTTGTTGCAATGAGAAAGACATCAGTGAAACCTTCTCAGCTATTGCTGTGTTTCCCAAACTGGGGTTTGCAGAACCTTGCAGCTTGATGAAAAGCTATTCAATAGCTCATCTCAAAATCAGAATAAAAGTTATGTGAAGAGATGATAGATTATAGGATTTATAAAAGCAGGGCTTGTAATGGTAAAAATGATGTTGATGAAAAGACGGTAATTATAATTTTTTATAATTAAAATAATGATAAAAAAAAAATGAATGTTAAAATATACATATATTATTATTATTACTTAATTATTGGGTTATTTTTTTATTAATTGGGGGTTTCCTGAACTAGGATTTGTGAATTTGAGTTGATGAAGAGCTAGTAATAAATATAAAAAAAAAAAAAAAAACGGATAAATAAAAAGAAATAACATGTAAAATTGATACAGGTACTCTTAAATGATAATAATAATAATAATAATAATAAAAACTACTCATGAAAAAAATGTTTTTTGGGGGCTTTGCAAATTTGTGCTGATTTTTTTGAGTTTATAAAAAGCTAATAAATGTTTAAAATCTTTATGTAAAATTAAAATGAATAAATAATCAAAACTAAAGAAAAATTGAACTAAAAAAATTTACAAAATTGGGAATCCCTGTATTAGTAGTGTGCCCTTCACCTGTCGATAAAGGCGTGATGTAGAAGGAAGATGGGGTCGTTGGCAGATCCCTGCACTGAAGACATGGATCCGTTCATGAAGACGTGTAAGGAGTTGTGCATTAAGCTCCGCCCAGTTACTGCCAGCCCTGTCTCAGGATTCGCAAAACCTGATGAAAATGTGAGACGCGTTCAGTGTTAAGGGCCTGAGTTGTTAAGCTGATACGATTCTTTAGTACACTGGTTCAAACTTCTCAATGTTAGTGTAAAACATACCTTCTTTACCCTGTCAAAATCAGCTCTGTTTTGATAAAGCCATTTTAGTCAATATTGCTTTAATATTTAACTTCAGGGATTTTATCTATGCACTTCACATCACATGACCTCTTTAAATGCTAATGAGCTCTGCTGACCCCGCCCCTCTCTTCAAGTGACAAGCAGATTTATA
>JAUYWG010000013.1:1016208-1064460 GCA_034779775.1 Enteromius afrohamiltoni
GTGGCACACCTGTGAGGTGGGATGGATTATCTCAGCAAAGCAGAAGTGCTCACTATCACACATTTAGACTGATTTGTCTGATCTGGAATGAATTTTAGATCTTTAAGTCCATCTCATGAAAAATCGGAGCAGAAACAAAGGTGTTTATATTTTTGTTGAGTGTCTATACTGTACATCAAGTCTCTATAGAAATCTGTTTCTGCCATTCAATTTGAAAGAAAATTATAATTGTGACTTTTTATCTCACAGTTCCTGTAATTCTGTTTATATTTCAGTTATGACTTTTTTTCTTAATTCTAAAAGACGAGTGAAACTCACATTTCTTTGTTGCATTTCCATGTTTACATGGAGTTGACATTTTGCAATTATGCCTTTTTAAATCAGAATTCTGCATGCACGTTTCTGCATACAATAAAAATGTAAATTTTAGGGGTTTTTTTTTGCAATTGCTACAGTATTAAAAGTACAGAATAACATTTTTTCTTTATATGTCAATTCTGAGATACAGTGTGAAGTGAGAATTGTCGGAATTCAACTTGGAGTCAAATTGTAAAATTGTACATATTCAGAATTGTGAGATAAAAAGTAGGAATCAGCTTTATTTTCACCCGTCTCTGTCTTTGGTTGTTCAGTGCGCATATTGACGGACGCATACAGAATACTAATTATATACTAATGCATACTGCATACTATAGAAATCTTACAAGTTGGGGTGAGATGCATGTGTCTTTTAACACTGTACTGGAGTGACAGCAGATGTCGAGCTTATGTAATTACGTGTGGGCGAGAGCAACCAACAGCAACGTGTTTGATTTCAAGACCCCCAGATCACGTCATTCAAACACACACACAAATGTGTGGTGATTATACTAATCACATATGAGACCACTTTAGAAGCACACATACACATCTGTCAATCTGAAGTGCCTCACACTCAAAGTTCCTCCACATGAGTATATCACGTAATGCACGAAATACCCAAATTAGTATCTCAAACGGTAATATGTACCATTACTGTACTACTATGAATCTTTGGTAACTCTTTACTTGAAGGCTTTATATATAATGCATTATAAAACAATTTGTAATGCATTAATTATGCCTTGTAATGCACATTGTACGATCTCATTTATAATTCTAGCCACACTTGTGATAGATTATATTGATTCATTATAAAACCATTGACAATATAATCCACCAAATATTGTATATTACCTATACTTATATAATGCATTATTCATAATTGCTTTAAGTAAAGAGTTTCTGTAAATTTAAGAGGTAAACAAGGTACAAATACGTCCATTTGTGTGCACTGCCCCAGCCATGCTTTAACTTGCTTTGTATCTGCCAAATGCGTGAATGTAAAAGTACAACATTTGGGAATCACACAGTACAGCTTTCAGTTTCAGTGAATGAAACAGATATAGAAATCTATTTCATCTTATTATTTGGCCTAACTGTGCTAATGGTTCTTTATTGCTATTGACGGGGAAACCGTCCAACATCTATGAAACATTCTAGGATTCTTTCCAGCAGATAAAAAAAGTTACTTAGATTCAGAAAATGGTTTGTTAAAGAACTGTTTAGTGAAAGGTTCTCTGGGGAAACAAACAATGGCTCTTTTATGGCACTCCCTTTTGAAAACTCCCTTTTGGAAGCATTATTTCAGTGCACTCTGCAATCTCTCCTTTTCATTTCCCATTTCACGAGCGTAACTGCAACAGGAAACTGCCCTGAAATCATCTTCTCATTAGTGTCAGCGATACGGCAATGATTGAAAACAATTCTGGCACATCACACCGCACCAGGACTCCAAATAAAACAGCTGTTTTAAAGTGGACGCTCTCAAACTCTCACTTCCTTCTGTTTCTCTCTGTCTTCCTAACACACGCACGCACTGGCAGTGCTGTACATCTAAATAGCCGGAGTGACTAATTCCTGAGCATTTCAGTGTTCTGCGCTGTCTATTCTGGGCTGTTAGGATGGAGTGTGTGAATCATAGTCGTTGTGGTAATTGCTCATCTTTGTCTTCCCCCACCCGCTCAGTTCTGATTGGTTAATGAGGCTCGTTAAATGCACCAGCTTGTTCGTTCAGTAGCAGAGACAGCTGAGCTCAGAGGGGGACATCAGATGGCCTTTTCTGTCTGAAACAGCTCTAAATTTAATCAGCCAATAGCATTTAGGAAAAAATAATGCAGGCGATGTTTGCTGGCTCCATATGTTTAGTTGCTTACTGCATCATTAGGTGTTTAAACCACTAATGGGCAGAGGAAGTTTTTGTTCATTCGGCGGTGGGGCATCCCAAAGGTTGAAATGTGCTGTTGTGGTGTTATGCTGCTTAAAGTCTTAATGATTTAGTGTGTGTGTGTTTGCAGAAGCTACATTCTGCAGCCTGGCAATTCGATTTTTTTATCTGTTGGGGTTTTCCACACTGTTTTTCAACCACCAGGTGCTGAAACTTGCATGTGAATGTTACTGAACCTGTTTTAAAGCACATAAATGTTTAATAAGGCAAGCATTGATAAGTTTTTGATTGGTTGCCGCTGGCTAGAAAATGCAACATTAAGCTTAAATCGAATTGCGAGAATAATAGTCTGACCCTTGCAGATGAAACTTTACTGAGCTTTAGTGCATCCAAGTTGTAGATGAGTTTGTTTGTTCATCAGCTTTGGAGAAATGTAGCATTACATCACTTGCTCAGCAATGTATGCTCTGCAGCGAATGGGTGCCATCAGAATGAGACTCCAAAAAGTTGATAAAAGCATATTAAAAAAAAAACCCACACCACTCCAGTTCATCAGTTAATGTCTGGAGAAGACAAATAACTGCATGCTTGTACGAAACAAATCCATTGTTCAAACCATTGTTTCCTGCTAAAATAAGAGTGGACTTCCTCACTGGAAGAAGCATTATTTTGGATAATGGAAGCAATGATTTCTTAATGATAAATTTGTTTCTTATAAACACGCACATTTTTACTTCTCAAGATGTTAACTGCTGGACTGGAGTGGTTGATGATGTTTTTATTAGCTGTTTCATCAGCTCTCATTCTGACGGCACCCATTCACTGCAGAGAATCCATTGATGAGCAAGTGATGTAATGCTACATCTCTCCTAATGTGCTCTGATGAAGAAACAAATTCATCGACATCTTGGATCTCCTGAGGGTGAAAAAATAGCCTATTAAATTTTCACTTTTGGGTGAGCTCTTGTGGTGTGGTGTAAAATTATATAATCTCACCAACTTAATGCTCTGACAAAATGTTGTGTAACTTATGCATGGCACCAGCAAACTAAAAGAGCTAAATGTTTCATCAAATGAGCTGAAACTTTCATTTACAGTTAACTCAAAACAGTTAACCTCAAATGTTAAATAAGTCAGAAGTGAAATGCCTCACTGTCACGTATTCTGTGGTTTTGCTGATAAAGTGGTTATAAAATCCCTACAGAACTGTGTGTGACTCACGTCAAGACTCTGAATTTTCACTTCACTAAAGATCCGTCTCCAAGGGTTCACATGTTTCTAATGCAGTGGAGACACATTTGTTGAAAACATCATTCAAATTTAAATTCAACATAACACATTATTTGTACTGCGCTTAAGAGTTCTAATATATTTCTGATTTAACCATGCTTGTTTTTGTGTGCACATTGGTCTGATTGAGTAGCCTGTAAATGTGTGTGCATGACTAAATAATATGTATTTGTCTGTTGATGTGATGAATGGGTTTTTGTTATCGATGCATGTACTTATGTGATTGAGTTAATGTGTGTTTGTCAGAAGAGTTAATTATTGTGTGTGTGTGTGTGTGTGTGTGTGTGATAGAATCAAACGCGCCTGTTTGTGTGATGAATGTGTTTTTGTCAGCATGTGATAGTATTACTTCTCACTTGCATGTCACGTGACTCGTGTCATATGATCATCGCTGTATAAGTTCAGTAGCGCGCGGCTGGCTAGAGGACAGTTTCAGTGCTGCAGGTTCACGGAAGGACGAGAAGGACACGGGCTAGTATCCTTGCGTCCAGTCAGCTGTCACTCCCGTTATCTAACGCTGTCGAGCAGTCGTAAGGATGCGTGCGCTCGCCGTCATTGTTTTGTTGGCGTTCATCGGCGGGTGTGCGGCCGACACTCCGGCCAACTGCACCTATGAGGACCTGCTGGGCACCTGGATCTTCAGCGTGTATGATGTGGGCCACGATCGAACCATCAACTGCTCCAGCACAGGTCAGACCAGATCAGACCATCGCAGCTAACTTGCGCTTTTGTCGTCCACGCGGAAGTACAGTTTTACTTTCGGTTTCACGTTGAGGTCTTCAGCTGAACGTCAGTGCCTCTCTTTTTAAATATAATATAGCCTATTAGACCTGATTATAGGTGATACAATAAAATGATGCGTTAAAGGTGGCACAAAGATACTTTTGGCTTTTTGGAGACTGATAATAACACTGGCACTGTATTCGTATGCCATAGTTATTCCAAATCAAGAAACATTGTTGTAGCAGTCATCGCAGTATTTAGTTGGTGTCAGTCCTTTTAGAGCATATTTTGAGTAACAACATTAGCTATATCACCAATGCTGAGTACAACAGTACACTTGATATGTTGTTTTTGATAAATATTGTGTCCTTTACCCATTGTATATGTTAAGTTTGTTTTTAAAAGTTAGTAAGCTGCCCACAAATGTGGTCTATTAAGTCATTAAAGGTGCATTTGAACATTCAAAGCACATTATGGGCAGCTTGGTGTTTGTGTGTGTGTGTGTATATATATATCTCATGCTACTGAGCAACTACCGTGTTCATATGCCATGGAATTTCGAAGTTACTCCATAGTAATTCAGGGAATGCCATGTCAATACTGTGGTTGTATGCAGTGTTTTTGTTAATGTCAGTTCAGTGAAGCATATTTATCTTAATTCACAATACTGTATTACTACTTTAATTCTGACTGCGAGTACAAAAGTGTAAAAGTGGCTTTTTTTGGTATATAGTTTATTTTCCTGTTGTATATGTTGGCTGTGATTTTAAAACCTACTAAAATGCCTTGATGGGCAGCATTTGTGGGCATCATAGGTGCATACAGTATGAACGTTGAAAAGCACATATGATGCACAGAATGCTATATGAAGGTAGTACTGAATTGCAGCCCTTGTGTTTGCATATTCAAAAGTTACTTCCTTAAGTTTCTAAATTAAACTCTGTTGACTTTTAAAACAGGAAAGTCGGTAAAAACGGTGACCGTGGACCTGCAGAAGTTGTTTTTATCTGTGGATGATCTGGGTCACACTGGGTTCTTCACTCTCATCTATAACCAGGGCTTTGAAGTGGTGATCAATGACTACAAATGGTTCGGGTTTTTCAAGGTAAGCATGATGAGACACATTTAGTTTCGGTAACAGCACATGACCAATCAGATGATTGTGGTTTCCTAACAGAAGGGAAATTCTGACATCAGCTCTCTTCCATTCCTGTTTCTTATTGTACTGGTGTGTCTAGCTCAATAAATGGTATGATTTATTTACTTATTTTTGTCAGTAGGATGTGGTTTCCTGTGTCAAGTGCTCATTCGATTATAGTATTTAGTAGTATTTGAAATTAATTTTTTATTTTTAGTGAAATTTATTTTTAGTTTAGTTGTTTGCTTTTGTCATATGTTTTTTTTTTTTCTGCCAATATTTGTTGTTTTAGTGCTTCAACTTGTTATTGGGTATTTTTTTAAGTTTTATCAGCCCAAATCTGAACGCAGAGATCAAACTGAGAAATTAATAAAATAGGAAAACTTTTCCAGTCATGTACATACAAACAATTTGTAAAACTTGACTATTTCATGTAGTTTTGCACATCACAAAAGGATCACATGATGTTGTTTGGGAATCACATAAAATACTTAAGTGATAAAAAAAAAAAAGGAAAAACATTAACCCCCATTTTCACAAACAAGCCTAGTCCTACACTTTAATTTAACGGTAAAAAACAGTGAAAATGCTATGGTAAAAACCTGCTAAATGGTAAATTCCTGTTAAATTTACAGGGAAACACCGTAAACACCGTGACATTCCCAGAATTCCCTGCATTGCATTTTAAAATTTGTTTGAATTTGATGGGGGTTTTTTTTTTTTTTTTTTATAACTATGTTTCTTCTTAGGTTTTTTTGTATCAGGTATGTTTATTAGGGTTGTATGTTACATGTAATGTTGTTAAATGAATGTTTATTGCCCATTTTAGTTTAATAATTCTTACCATGATGGCGTTTAGTGCTTGCGTGAATGACACTGAGCACCTTCTATATGTCTTGCTATTTAAAAGCGTCTTGTGATGAGCTTTGGTTCATCATGTCACTTTCTCATAACCACCTGCATTTTGGTAGTTATCAGCATATAAGGAACAAAATAGATCTCACTATTTTAACAGTTTGGTATGTTAACATTATATCAAATATTACTGTTTCTAATTAGAAATTATGGTATTTAACTGTAAATTTAAAATAAAACCGTAAAACTATTGACAAAACAATTTTTTTTATATATTATATATTTATTTTTTTTTGCCGTAAAAAAGAAATAACGGTATTTAATGTTCGAATTTCAGCAACCCCAGCTGCCGGTATATTACCATTAAAAATAACATTTTATTTTTTACAGTGTAGACTAAAATGTAAATATGAGCTGTTTCAACTGAAAGACACTTGCACTGACTGATCCTAAAACATTAGGCACATCAGTGCTTTTGTTTTGTCTTAAGATGCACAGAAGTAATGCTTTTTTTCAAAGGCATGTTTCTAAAAATTACTTTTATCCTAATTGTGGCCTAATCCTGGCTTAGTCTAAGCCCTGTCTGTGAAACCGGGCCTATAATTCATAATACAATCAATTCATAATAATAATAAATGTGCTTTAATAGAAAAAATGCGCTGTAATTATTGCATTGAGTATAATTCTTCTTTGTGTGTGTCTAGTACACTCAGCAGGGTTCAGAGGTGACCAGTTACTGTGATCAGACGCTGCCCGGTTGGGTTCATGATGTTTTAGGGAATAACTGGGGCTGTTTCACTGGAAAGAAGGTGCAGCCCATTCCACCCCGATTTGACCAAAATGACATGCTTGGACTCCAACACAAACTGTAAGCATGTCAGCAGTCTTTGTTTTTCTCTTGTGACTCGATTGGCCTTTAACTGCTCTCTTGATAAGATCTCATGTGATTTCATCAACCTTGAGTGATTGGCTCGTTTATTGGGTTGTGTGATGATAAACATTTGCTCTCTAGGCTCATGAAGCTGCCGTACACAAACAACATGGGGTTTGTGGATCAGATAAACTCTGTTCAGAAGTCTTGGAAGGCGACAACGTACAGTCTCCATGATACCCTGACCATACAGGAGATGCTGAGAAGATCAGGAGGACATGCCTCGCGTATCCCACGGTACGCTCACTTTAACTGGTGCAGTGAAGAAAAAAAACAACCAATGCCTGAAGTTATTAGAGGTCATAAATGTCTGGTGTGATTTTTAGTTAGAAGCATTTTACAGTTAAAGTATTGAACTGCATTTTTTTTTTGGTGCACTGAATATTAAGAACAATAACATTTCATTTGGACTGTAAATGGTCAGCTGTGATTTCATGTCTGTTTTTCTCTCTCTCTCTCTCTCTCTCAGACGTGTCAGGCCTGTGACGGTTTCTGCAGACAGTAAGATGGCAGCCAATCTTCCAGAACACTGGGATTGGAGAGACGTGAATGGAGTCAGTTATGTCAGCCCTGTCCGCAACCAAGGTGTGTGTGTGTGTGTGAGAGTGAGAGAGAGAAAGTGAGAAAGCCAGTAAGAGGAAATGCTGCAATCAGACATTGCTCAATCTGTCCTGTATTGCTCAAGTTAAGCATGTGATTTATATCTGAGGTTGAGGGAATACATTCCTGGGAATAGCTTCAATATGCTGCTATTGATTGATTTAATTTGTGTTCACTCTAATCCAGGAAGTGTGCGTTACTGAATGATATAACCGTTCTGATAAGTGATGCTAGAAACACTACCAGGAAATTACAAGCCTTTAATCTATTCAATTCAGTTCTATTCAAATTTATTTGTATAGCGCTTTTCATGATACATTTCATTTCAAAGCAGTTTTACACCAAAGTAATGTTTTACAGTATATGTAGTAGTAGCTTGTACATGTAGATATGGCATAGATGTGAGGTAAAGATCAATTAATAACGTAATCAAATAGACAGGGAACATTATAAATTAAGTAGCAGGGTTCGGTAGTGCTGTGTGTTGTTCCAGGGTTGGCATCAGAGAATCTAGAATGTTTGTTTGTTTATTGTTTTGTTGTTGTTGTTATTATTATTATTTAATTGTGTTTATTTATTTTGAAGAAATGTCCCCAACATACCTAATACAGTATGCTATTTATTTGTTTGTTTGTGTTTGTTATAATAATAATAATAATAATAATAATAATAATAAAGTAGTAGTAGTTTGTGAAGTAAGGCTTCTGGAGAGGAGCCTATGCATATTTAAAATTTAATTTTAAAATTTAAAATTTAATGTTTTTAATATTTATAATTTTAAATTATAAAATAAGCCAGAGTGGTTTTGTTCCTCTGTGTGTTTGTATATATATATATACATACACAACATGTGCTTTATTTTTATCAGTTGGGAGAGTTGTATTTATTTATTTTTATCTCATTATTGCTGAGTTAAAACATCATATCAACAATATACTGGTTTTTTTTTTTTTTTTTTTTTTTTTTTTTTTTTTTTTTGTATGCTTCTGATTCCTTTTTTGTTTTTAGTTTTCTCTTGTTGGGTCATTACTAATAGAACCCAATGTTTAGCATGAGCTTATTATCCTTGCACAGGTACACTGCAACATCTCATTTTTTCAAATGTATTTCAGAAATAGCCATTTATTCTACAAATATCTGTGGGAGATGAATAGTTTTGGACTGAAGTAATTTGGTTTAAGATATGTGGTCCCATGAGCAAGATAATCAGGCCCTGTCCCCAGTTTGTCTGTTTTAAGCCTTTGACACTATAAAGTTCTAGTGACGATATGACTTTCGAATTATATTTTATTTTTTACTTTTGTACCTAAAGCATAGTCTTGGGTTCAATCTCATTTATCATAGTCAGTCTTTTAATGTTGATGAGAAACACAGGCTGATACTGTATAGTCTTGCTGGTTGCTTCTCTCTGAAATAAGTGTGAGGAGATGATCGTGTCTGGAGTGGCTTATTCCTTTCAGAGCCTGATGGTGTCTCGCTTTGGTTAAGAGCTCCTTCAGATGCTCTGGATGCATTATAGGAGGATTAAAGGATAGTTCTGTAAGACAAGGAAATTAGGTTTTAAATTGTCACTTTTCATTTCTTCTTTCTTTCTCAAGCTCAGTGCGGCAGCTGTTACTCTTTTGCCACTATGGGAATGCTTGAAGCTCGCGTCCGAATCCAGACGAACAACACGCAGCAGCCGGTGTTCAGTCCGCAGCAGGTGGTGTCCTGCTCCCAGTATTCTCAAGGTAAAAGCACATATTGATGCACTGAGGCAGTGTGTTTAATGTGACCCATATCTGTGCTGAACTTCACAGGCCTGTCTGCGTATTTGCAGTTATAAAACCATGACTGTTTGCTTTTCCAATGCCCTCAGGATTATAGTTACACAATCCGATTGAGATCAGAATGGATTCTTTGCGTAAATGTTTGACTTTGGGTTTCTCTCACTTTTTTTTTTTTTTTTTTTTTTTTTTTCCTGTAGGTTTTAAAAGGTCAAAAAGATTTATTTCTTTAGGAATGTAAAATTCTACACCACTTTACACACAAAGACTGGTAGCAACAAATGTATATTATACCTATTATTATAGAAATTCTACATTCTAAAATTGTTGCTACTGTACCAAAAAACTTATTAGAGTTTATCTGATCTAGGTTATGAGTGTTCAAATCTAAGTCTAATTCATTTTATGTTTACTTTTTTTATTTTTTATTTTATTTTTTTTAATTAATTTTCTTGATTTATAATACTTTTGTTTGTTATATAAATTTATAATATTAAAAGTATAAACATAATTTTGGTGTCATTTTTAGACTTGATTTTTAGACTAGATTCAAGATCCTATTACTATATATTTTTGTATATATTTTGAATAATATTTTTCTACTTTTGGGGTGGGGGATATTTTTAATTTAGTCTTTTCATAGTGTTTTTATTATTTATTTATTTTTATTTGTTGTTATTTTAGAATTAAAAGGGTTGTCTTAGAAACAAGGTAATTTTTATTTATTTATTTTAGTACTAATAATACTATATTCAGTTAACATTTATTTTAAGAAAAAAGTTTTTACTTTACATAAAAGTAATAAAACTGGTTCTTCTTTTCCCCAGCATAAAGCATTTTGCAATCAATGTAATATTCTGAAGTTAACATTTAGAATTTTGATGTCTGTATTTTTTTTTATTTTTTTTTTTTTGTACAGGTTGTGATGGAGGTTTTCCATACCTAATTGGTAAATACATCCAGGACTTTGGCATTGTAGAGGAAAACTGTTTCCCGTACACTGGGGATGATTCTCCCTGCAAAGTACCTGAGAAATGCACAAGGTACTACACCTCTGATTATCACTACGTGGGAGGGTTTTACGGCGGGTGCAACGAGGCAGCTATGATGCTGGAGCTGGTCAGGGATGGCCCCATGGGAGTGGCCCTGGAAGTGTACCCAGATTTCATGAACTACAAAGAGGGCATCTACCATCACACCGGCCTCCGTGACTCCATCAATCCATTTGAGCTGACTAATCACGCTGTGCTGTTGGTGGGCTATGGGAAGTGCCATAAGACCGGCGAGAAGTACTGGATCGTGAAGAACAGCTGGGGAACCGGGTGGGGCGAGAATGGGTTTTTCAGGATCCGTCGAGGAACGGATGAATGCGCCATTGAGAGCATTGCTGTAGCTGCTACACCAATCGCCAAACTGTAGAAAGTGCAGATGAATTGGTCCGTTTAAACAAGTCCTGGTGAAGTATTTTGGCAATTCTGAAAAAAGGGATTTTTTTTTTTTTTTTTTACTTTGTCAGCAAGTTGTAAATTTCTAGTTTGTTTGGTGAAATGATCTTTTCAGATCCTTCTAATTCCCCGATTCTTCATATGTTATGAAGCTTGAAACTAAGTAAATTTTGGCTTCAAGCTTCTTTGGTTGTCATCTTTGTCATGCTTTATGTGAATCCACACCATCTCGGTCTCCAGAGCTTTGACTTTCTCTTGCTGACCTCAAGGGAATTTATTCATCTTCTGTGCCTTTTACTGTTCTTTTTGGCAGCCCTTTAAGGAATAATGGTTATGCCATTCAGTTTCTGCCTCTTCAGATTCCCAGTTATCTTCCTCTGAGCTACTTTCGGCCGTCACCCAAAACCCACCCGGTCTAGAGTCTAGTTATGGTTTTAAATAAATCAAAAAGTTTTCGATTTTGCAGTGCCGTGTTTTATTGCTAATGACCTGATGCCTTCATCGGTTCATAATTTTCTACTTCAACACACAAAGTTGTTCTGTCCCTCTTTGCTCTGTTCATGTGAATTTTCACAAGGACTGCATGTATGACTGAAAACCACTTTCTTTCTTGTTGGGTCTGTGCTAATGAATGTTGGGTGCCTTTAGGTGCTGCAATAAACCTAAACTGCTTATGTGTTTTTTAAGAAAAGGGATTTTAGATTTTCATTGATCTGTGTGAGCTCTAAATGTCACATTTACCCTCTGCCTTGTCAATTCTTCTAATCAGACATAGCTACTTTGTATTTAGGGAATATCAAGTTGGCAATTGCTCTCAGGAAAATCAGTACTTGTGGTTTAATAAACAATCACTTGAGTCCTTAGTCCTGAGCAGCTTAAATGTTGGCAATTTAAATCCTATGGTTCATCACAATCTTAAATGTTTGCCTTGTTGTGCTCCTGTATATGTGTCATGATTTTTAATAAAGTTGCTTTTAAGGTACATTTGACCCATGGTGTACTTCACTTCTGTATAGCTTAAATAAAGGACGAAAATGCATGAAGTCAAATTTGTATAAAAATGAGTCCCTTTGAACTGGATTTGTATACTAGTTCTGCCAGTTAATAATTCAAGTGGGCTATGTTCATTTGGGATGTTAACTATATGCCATGGCCTAAACACGATATTGAAAATTAGGAAACCATGTCCAAAAGTATGTGTGTACCTGCTTAACCATATTTTGAAGACAAATTTGTACACAGAAGTGAGCTAATTGAGTTACACTACTTTGGGTATGTTCACATCTGAATGGGGAAAAAATGCTGATATAACCTCTGTATAAAAACAATCCCAGTCTATGTAATGTCCCCATATAGACATACTTTTTGTTGTTGTAACGATGACCGCTTTATAATCCGGTTTAACAGGCAGCAAGTATTACCAATCTATATTTTTCGGACAATCAGTGTAAACCTATTATAGGCCTTATACCTACTCTTAAATCTTCACACATTTCTGGATATGAATTAAACTCGTCAGTTTGTTGATGTCGTCATCCTCTCACATAACGTTACCATGGTAACTATAATTCAGAGCGGTATTTAGTAGGATGCTTTTTTGTCAGTGTTCAGTAGTAATTGTGAACTTTTTTTTTTTGTACTGACCATAGTGATGAAGTTTCTACAGGCCCCTCCGTCTCTGGTCTCATGCTCGACTGACGAGTCACAAGTTACGCTATTCTCTCCGCGGGGCGTTTCTGTTTCTTCCCTCAGAGTCTGACTGCGGATCACACGCGTCCATGTTCGGCTCCATCTCACACAGCCATGCAGAACCATCACCTGAAGGAGCACTTGTATAAAATCCTGGTGATCGGGGATCTGGGTGTGGGGAAAACCAGCATCATCAAGCGCTACGTGCACCAGAACTTCTCACCGAACTACCGCGCGACCATCGGCGTGGATTTCGCGCTCAAAGTTCTCAACCTCGACCAGGAGACCGTCAGACTACAACTCTGGGACATAGCCGGTAATTTATTTATTTATTATTTTTTAAATAAACCATTTTCTGGAACTAAGGTTTATTTAAAGTATATTTGAAATATAAATAAATAGGGCTAAATATATAATAGCAACACAATAACAAAATTAATTTTATAAATACATTAATTTGTATAGAAATGTGCGTAGTTATTTTTCTTTATTTTTGACTTGTCACAAAGTTGTGAATAACTTAGATATAGATGATAGATGACATGATAGATATATTTCTTTTTTTATGCTAAAAACTTTATGCCCCCCCCCCCCATTTGCACATTTGCATAGTCTAGAATCTTGCAGTTGTATAGGCTATATAACGTAGTTATACGTTATGTGGACCAAACGTGTTCAAATAGCCTATGTCCTAATAATCTAATTACGTAGCCGCGTCGTTTTATTGTCAAGTCTCTCTTGAATAACGTTTCTCACGCGCGCGCTCTGCGCGGTCATGTGTTCGTCGCTCATGTGAGAGAGATTTCCAGCTAAAAAAACCAGAAGGAAAACTGGAACGCCGTTGTAAATAGGAGATGGAATGAGCAGGGACATCAGAGTGACGCGTGATTTGTCATTGTTTAGTCGTACCCCAAGAGAAAATAAATCAAATCTCGATTATACAGGTGTTTAAGCACTTCAAAGTTTACATGACTGAATGTCTTTCCATTTGACATAGAAAAGCCTTTTGTTGTACACGACAACTATTTATTTCTCTTGATCAGATAACAAACAAACAAACAAACAAAAACCTTAGGAGGAAAATATTTCAAGGTCCACTTTCTTTTCTTGTTTATATGAACATGAAGAGAAGATTCCATTTTAGAATTCTGCAAGCATTATGGAATGATACTTTTCAATATTCTTTGAACATTCCGAAACAAGTTGCAACATTTCAAATATGCAAAACTACAATGTTTCAGAAAGAGACATATGGTTGTCTGCTATCATTTTTAGAATGCTGCTAAAGACCACAAAAGCTCTTGGAAAAATGTTTATTCATAACTCTTTTCGGAGAACATTCTGTGTTCGGTGGGAAGTTTTCATAGTTTCTCAGTCTTCACTCCACTGCTCCAGTAACTTCTGACACTAATCCTGAGCACTGAGCTTTAAGTTTAACGGCGTGAGGCTGGAGCTCAGTGAAGTTGATCAATATGAGCCTTTGGAATGTGCTTTTCCTCATTAAACATAGCCAGGCTTTAGTTCGGACCCTTGGAAATGTGTACAAGAATCTGAAAGTACGATCACGTGAATCAGAGAAGAGGAAACGCTGAAAGACTGAAATTCTCTCGCATTCACCCAAGGCTTCATCTGAAAATAAACCTGTCTTTGTGTTCTGCAGTGATCACCATGAAGTCACGGTGAAATATATGTATGTTCATGACCTATATAGCTGGTATTTACAAAAGACCCATGCTGTTTGTTCGGATTCAATTTCTTCCACAGGCCAGGAGCGTTTCGGGAACATGACGCGGGTGTATTATCGAGAGGCCATGGGTGCCTTCATAGTTTTTGACGTCACCCGGCCATCGACATTCGATGCGGTGACGAAGTGGAAGGAGGATCTTGACGCCAAGTTGAGTTTATCCAACGGCAAACACGTGGCAGCTGTGTTGCTCGCCAATAAGTGTGATCAGGGCAGAGATGTTCTCACCAACAACGGCATCAAAATGGAGCAGTTCTGCCAGGAGAATGGCTTCGTGGGATGGTTTGAAACTTCAGCCAAGGTATGTCATGAATCATTTAAAAATAGTTTTCTTAGTCTTCAGATATTCAGTGTGATGTGCACAGAGGTGAAAAGGTCAAGTGAAAGGTCATGGTGGATGATCTAGTTTGGATTCTGTTGGTTTGCGGTTTAATTGGTTGACACATCACGATGCACAGCCTTTTATCATAATGCAAAATTTGTTCTCACAATATTGAGTTTGAAAGTAAGAGTAAGAGTTTTTAAATGAAGAGATCTTAAACCTTTTGTATTTTTATTCCGTTTTTATCTCACAATACTGAGAGAGTTTTTGTTCGCTTGATTTTTTTTTTTGCAATTATGACATTGCACAACAAAGTCAGAATTGTAAGACAAAAATAGAGATTACAAAGCAACCCTTGTGTCTTTCTGCTCACCAAGGCTGCAGTTATTTGATCGAAAATACAGCGAAATCAGTGAAAATGTGAAAGCAGCGTCACATTTGACAATCATTTGATGTCAAAATAATTTAAGGTAACCAGCTTCTGCAGATGTGTTTTCAGTTTATACAAGAAAAACTCAATATCTCCTACAAAGACAAGTTAAGAAAAAAAATCAGGTGAAGCTTGGTTGACTTAAACTTTTAAGTTTTCTCAACTTTTTTTTTTTTGCTCAAGAAACATTTCTAAATATGTAAAGTTTTTCTATATTTTTTCTATTCTAAGAGAAATCTCTTTTAACATTATAAATGTCTTTACTGCAACCTTTAATCAGTTTAATGCGTCCTCTCTGAAATAAACCTCAACCTTTCGAGGATTAGTGCATATAAAGTGAATGAGCTGTTAGACTTCTAGTGATAGAGTGATAACCGAATTCTAATTTTTTGGATGAGCTATTTTACTGAGAGACAGTAAATGCTGTCTGACCTTCTCGGTTATTTGTAGGGAGTCAGGTGTGTTTGTGTGTGAAGATCATTAGAGCTGACACACTTTCTGCTGACTCACAGTCCTTCGGCTACAGTACATCATGAATATTCACGAGCTAATTAATGCAGTCACAGCTAGAGACGAGGTGTGTGAAAACTGACAAGAAAGGTACTCTCTCCCTCTCTCTCTCACTCTCTCTTCAGGAGAATATTAATATAGATGAGGCCGCACACTGTCTGGTGAAGCACATTATAGCTAATGAGAATGATCTGCTGCAGTCAGAGGTTGCAGACACCATCTCACCGCAGCAGGAGTCCAGCCACGGAGGAACCTGCTCCGCGTGTTTCAGGTCCTGAAGAACATCTCCAGAGGGTCTCCATTCAACCCCATCCTGTCTTACCATCATGTGTCTTCTCATTCACGTCTCCTGTCGTCTCTGTTTATCTGTGTCAGAGGCGACCCTGTCGCTGTGTCTCGGTTTCCATGGTAACAAGACTTATCGAACACTCTGCAGAGCAGAAAATGTTTTAAGAGAAAGAGACAGTGGTGAGAAGTCCATCTGCGGAACTTCACGAGAACTTCAGGTTCCTGCTGAATCAAAACTCCAAAGAGCCAATGCTGTATTTTACCATCCATCCTTCAATTTTATTATCATTTTACTGACCTGCTTTGCTGTTAATCCATATTTCTACTGACTAACACAAACGGGCTGAATAAGCAAAGCCAATAAATTACAAATGTTTTATTTTCACCCACCGAGCAAAGCGAAACTCAATATATTCCCTTTTTTCCTCTTCTTTTAAGTCAGGATGATCATGAATTATGTATGCAGGTCTTAAAAATATTAGTGAATTTGAAGATTTCTGGTACATGCAACTGCAGATGTTTCTAAAACAGGGTTTCTGCAGGTTTTCCAAAAGTAAATGTAAGACTCTTTAAGTAAAGAAAATGTAATAGATATGTTAATTTGGTGTAAATGTCTTGTATTCGATACACTTCAAAATGCGAAAAATTTCATTTCACACACACACACACACAATAAAAAAGCATATGGAAATAAATTTTACAGTACCTTTACACTGCTTGTTTTCCAGCTCAAAAATGTGCTTTTATTTCTGAACAACAAATATCTGCCAGTGGGCTGAGAAAAATCAACTTAATTCAAAGGGAAAACCACTTTTCATAACTCATAAGTGTTTTAAACACTTAATTTAGTTAAATTCTTCAGAAAACAAGACTTTGTATGTTCAGTTGGATTCTCACGTGAATGTATCTTGATTTATAGATGTTTAGATATTTGTATTAGAAAACAAGACATTAGGCATTTTTGGCAACACATAATGCCATGAATTCAATTGAAGCCTTGCTGCATTGATTTAAGGCCTCTGTCAAATGGTTAGTGATAACTAATGTTTGTCATTTGTTTTAAACACTACTAACATTTGTTCTTTTATTTATCGATTGTCAATTATATATATATATATATATATATTATTAGAGCATATATGTTGATGTCCTGTAAATACCCAGTATACAGCAGAAGAGTTCAGAGTAGTAAAGTATTAATAAACATAATCTTTAATAAAATGTGTGTGTTCCCTCTGAGCTTGTATTTCTCACTGCTGTTGGGATTTAAATGTGTTGTTCAGTAAAATGCTGCGTGATTGTGTGTGAGGTTAGTCATTAGCTTTGTTGTATTATTTAAGAGAAAAGTTTGTGCATTTAGCTGGAGCAACAGAAGCCTCTGGAGATTCTGGTTTTACACAAACGCTTTGCTGAGAGCAACATCAGCTCAAACACATCACTCCAGAGACAGTTATTGAACACCAGCATCATATTAGAATAAAAAAAGAGGAAAACCTGCATACACTATACCTATGGCTAGACATAGACGATTCCCAGGATTAATGAAAAGCTTGCAAACAGTTGGCAAAGAGTTCATAGCTCAGGTAACACTATTCATTGATTTGCTTGCCATGATTTTGGACTGCATCAAACACTAAGCTACAGAAGATCTGTGTCTGTGTGTGTGTTCGATCAGGACGTGTGATCCCGGTCTCATGGCTTCTAATGAAATAAATTGGCTGTGAGATATTCTGGGTCAGCTCAGCTCTGACCCGACACACAGGGAGGAGAATTCATTTGATATGCAAACTAGAGCATGACCAGCAGGTCAAAGAGTAATTTTCCCTCTCTCGCTCTGATGTGGTGGGCTGACACGATACACATGCTTCTGCTTCTAGATCTTGTCAGCGTTTTATTGCCCTTGATTAATGGTATTTATGATTTGGTTATGTGTGTAAAATGCCTCTTTTACTCATTTAGTTCTCTCCACCTTCACAGAAAAATGTTTCACTACTGTCTTTCATGATTATTTAAATAATCATATTTTCAAAATGCATTTATTCAAATCTGTTCAATTGTGAAAACATGAACATAAAATAAGACTTGCTGTGTAATAAGTCATAATTAGTTAAAGTATATCAGACTGAAACAAATTAAATTTATTGATGATACATGTATAAATCCTGTTATTGTGTATTTAAAACAAATACACATTATTAATATTAATCCATTCATACAGCCATTAATATTTATATTACAAATTTATAAATGACAAATATACATCATATTAAGTTTATGGGTCACTCCTGTTATACAGTGACTTTTCTGTCTCTAAGATGTACATACTCGTATTTTCTCTAAAACAGTCAGATATTTATAAGAAATTGCTGAAATTATACATATTAGGTCTAATTTATCACTTAAAGGGATAGTTCACCCAAAAATGAAAATGTGATGTTTATTTGCTTACCCCCAGGGCATCCAAGATGTAGGTGACTTTGTTTCCTCAGCAGAACACAAACAAAGATTTTTAACTTTAACTGTGGCAGTCTGGTAGTCATTTAATGGAAGTGGATGGGCACCAAACCTTTCAAAGTAAAAAAAAAAAAACATGGACAGACAAATCCAAAGTACACCGTGTGGCTCGTGACGATACTTTAACCATGGCAGTCTGGCAAACGCCGGATACGCAAACGCCAGAAGTGATCTGCTTTGAACTCACGCTTTGGAACGGCGTTCCTACGCCAAAGTGCGAGCGCGAGACGGTGTGGACATGGTTGTCTATCAGAGGTAAAAAATGATATAAATACTGTTCAGTTTCTCACAAAAAACGATCGCTTCGTGTCTTATGACATCAATGTATCGTCACGAGCCACAGGGTGTAATTTGGATTCGTCTGTTCATGTTTTTTTTAACTTTGAAAGGTTTGGTGCCCATCCACTTCCATTAAATGATCACGGTTAAAGTTAAAAATATTAGTTTTGTTTGTGTTCTGCTGAGGAAACAAAGTCACCTACATCTTGGATGCCCTGGGGGTAAGCAAATAAACATCAAATTTTCATTTTTGGGTGAACTGTCCCTTTAAGCACAGATAATAGACATTAAAAATATTCTTTAGGATTTTGACAAACCTTTTTAGTGATATATGCGTTCAATTTGATCATGTCCTCAGTGCAAAGTAATCAACTTCCACTAGAAACATTAACCATGAAATGATAAAAACTAAATTAGTTTCACTGTGTCCCAAATAATTTTCCACCCTGTTAGGATGCACTTTCTTCCAGAATAGACAACAATTACACTGAGATAATTTAATTTTTTTCCAGCTGGAATTTAACTGTACAAATGGAGGTAAATGTCACCTCTCACTCAGTTTTTAAAATGTTCTCCTGCTTGTCTCACGCTTAAAGTTCCACCCTGTTAGATTATATTATGGTGAATGTTTGTCCGATCAAAACAAACAAACAAACGGACAGAAAAACATATCTGACATAATTATAAATGTTATGTTCGTCTGTAGAAGGTTAGAGAGCTAAATGTTGATTGCTGAAAAAAAAAGAAGCTATTTCCACCCTGTTAGGTTTTTATAGAGTGTGGAATGTGAAGCTTATAGGGGGACATTCTAATAGAATACCAAGCTTGGTCAGTATATTTTCCATATGTTACTATTTTGGTTATCATGTTAAAAATGTGTAATCCAAATAAATGTACATTTCTATTTGTTTGCAATTCAAGTATAAATCTTTTTTGGCTTGTGTACTTTGGTGATAACTGGAAAGCATGTTTTTTTTTTGACTATGAAGAAAGTGAAAAAAGTAAAAAATGATTTATAACAATAACCTTTCAAGCTGAAAAAATTTGAATAAATACAAATAAATAATACAAATACACAATCAAATAAAAAATAGAGACAGACTTGCATCTTCATATTCCAGATCATGTTATATACAGTGTACTTCTGCATAAAAGCTTGAGTTACCTCAGATTTATACCTCAAAATTGATTACTAATATATATTACGCAATGCAATTTTCAGCACACTTTAGTTTGAGATGCATTAATCCTCGTCCTGTGTTGGATATGAAATGGCATTCAGCTCAGATCTTCTTGTTTGTCTCATTTTCTTTTCCTCATCTTGTATCTTATTCAATAGCAGGTTCAATTTCTCAGAATTGAAAGAAGTAGATTCATTTTTGGTCTCAATTACTGAGTCCATTTTAGTCCATCAATCATATTACAGCCCTTGCCTCATCAACTCTCTCTGGGATGTTTTAAATGAGGAGGTGAACTGAATTCTGGGAATGGTTGACATCATCCCAGACCTGCTCAGCTCTGACAGGCTGTCACAGTCTGCCGGAGAATAAGGTCTTCCAGTCACCAAGAAACACTTTTCTTCTTTCAAAGGTTTTGCCATTTTTTCTCTCCTCTAATAAGCTAGAAGTTTTCAGCAGTCCCAAAAAAATATATATACCATCATATATTATATTATATTATACTGAGCTCACTGTAACAAATAAAATATCAAACAACACAATGTTTCATTTCATTTTCTACAAACCGTATTTGCATTTATTTATTCACTCATAATAAAAAAGTACAAAATGCAAAAATGTAAACCAAAAAGGGTTACTGTGCTTAATTGTGTTGAATGTGCCCTTGTAGTGCACTTGAAATCTTAAACATAGAGTAAATGTTAATATTGTTTAAACATACTTTATTGTTAAAAGTAAAAATTAATATTACAATTAATATAACTTGCTATTATGTAACATTACATAATATTACTTGCTGATACAATTTTAAAATAAGATGACTTAAGTGCACACTTTTACATTTTAAATGTAAGTTTTAAGTTCAATTTAAGTAAAGCTCTAATTTAAGTTTTATGTAATCTTTTGCACACTTTAAAAATCTGTTTTAATACTGACTAACACACTCACATACTTGATACTACATTTAAAGTTAATATATTTTAAACTGCAGATTAAAAAAAGGTGTATTTGAACATTAAAATATACATTTCAGTTTAGCATAAATGTTTGTCAGTACAATCAGCAGTGCATAATATTTCAAAAACAACTGAATTATGAAATTACAAATTAAGATGCACTTAAGTGGGTCAAAAAAACACTAATTGTATTTATATGAATTTAAACTATAATATGTTTTCATTTAATTGTAAATAATATGCGATTAAGTGCTCAAAAACACTATGAGGTATTAAGTGTATTATTTCAATTAAAAGTTCTGAAAATCCATAAACATTTTTTTTTTCTATCATCAATGCAGAAAGTTTGTTTCCACCACAGGATTAAAAAAAATCAAAAAGGTCATTGTGACTTTTTCATTGCAATTATGAGTTCACATATCACAGTTCAAACTTTTATAACAATTTTCTCAAGAATACATAATTTTGAAAAATACTTTTTTGTAAAATCAAATATTATTTGATAAAACGTCTTGACTTTTCAGTTCAATTAATAAATAATAAAAGCCAGAACTAAAAAGCAAAAACAAAACACACTTCAGCTTTGATTAAAGGAAAGAATTAGTGAAATAGAGTCTAATGAGAGAAAAAGACTTAGCATTACAGCATTAATAAACATTAGGAATGGATATAATCTGTACGCCATTTGGAGAAAGAAAAGAACATAAAAACTGGTCAGTGAATTATCTCAGATAAAATTACAAGCAGCTAACAATAACACGTTCATACAGCTGCTGTTACAAATGTTTTCACTCATAAATCATTCACAACAAACGTGAAACAATTGTTGATGCATGCAGGATTTTAAAGTGCATTCACTGTAAAAAATCCAATTAAAATGTTTTAAGGGCAAAAATATTTTAGTTTAACAAATTTGATTGCTTGGGCTTAGTTGAGAAGACATATTATATTACATTTATTAAAAAAACATTAAATGAATGGTTATTTTCGATCAGTTTGTAAAACGTCAACATTCATCAACAACAGGCAGGACCGTCATATTTTGATATTATTTTATGCTATTTAAGGTAACTTGAGACCATGACCATGAGAACCAGACAAGTTGTGAACAAGACTATTTGTAAATGTTTGTTTGCTAACTATTTGTTTACCTTATTAGTTCATTGAACAAAGTTTAAAGTGAATTTTGCAGTTGTATTACAGAAGTAATGTTCGTCAACTCACAAATGATCATTTGCTGTTTACTGACCCTAAGGCCATCCATTTTTTAAAATTCCTGTAAGTTTAGTTTGTATGAAACATGTTTTAATGGAGATTGCTATGAAATAAAGGCTATTAAGTGTTGTAAAGTATCTTAATGAATTAACACCAGTTATTCATTTTTTATATTTTTTTAACTTTAAAAATGTGTCTTTGTAGTAAATCCTAGTTGAGGTAACAAACAAAACATCAAGTAAACTCATCAATTTTAATTGACATAACTTGCTACAGTCTCTAAATGGTTGACTAATGAAAACATTTTAGTTGAATGGACTATAAAACTAGTTCACCAACTAATGCATAACAATTCAGATAACACTTTGAAGTCAGAAATTGACGCAACGTAAAATATCTGTGGTACTTGTTACTAAATAATAATTAGCTTGAAAGCGCTTGAACTTTTTTATAGTGTTTGATGTGTGAATTCACGTGTGTGTTAGCATCTTACTCATGCACACATGCATTGCTGCAGATGTGTGTGTGTGTGATTGCTTGAGTCACACACACACACACACACACACACCTGTAGACCGCAGTGATCACTCATCTGGAGTTTAAGCATCTCTGACACATTCAGTAATGAGAAAAGCTGCATCTGTGTGAGTGTGACACGCATGTAAAGAGTCGAACGAAGCTCAGATTTGACCCCAATATTTACTGTCAGTAACATAATAGATCAAGCACCAGCAAACACATATCAGTGACACACACACACACACGTGTAGGTATGAGATTGAGATCAATAGTGAGAAAAATCATACGCTCCGGCTGAAAGCTGACAGACTGATCAAGACACACTCAGGCTGTGCTGAGAAACTGCAAAACTATTAAAACTGTACTGAAACGGAATGCATTAACGATGCTATTTTTTGTAAATAATAAAAATAATCATATTTAATTTTAAGGTTTAAATGGGCAAATTAAAGGGTTTTCTGTACCTTGACAGTGAAGATTGTTTGGCAGTCAGTGGGACAGTCACAAGCCTTCGTCAAGTTTTCATCAGTAATATCTTTAATTGTGTTCTGAAGATGAATCAAGCTTTTACTTGTTTGGAATGAAATGGGGGGTTAGTGATTAATGACAACATTTTCATATCAGTGAGACTCCTCAAGTACAGCAATAAAATAGCACTCTATTAAATACTTGACTTTGAATCGACTTAAGAATCAAAATTTGAGCAATGAAATGTGTATAATTTGACATGTTTTAGGGTTTTTACCCAAGCAAAAAACCTGACACATTGCACTTCTGGAGACTCTAGGTTGTAGGTGGTGCTGAAGACTGAATGGCTCCTGATAGTTTCACACCTAAATCTTCACCTTCGTTCTTTTGCAGTTACCATGCCTCTTTTCTTCTAGTGTTGCATTACTATAGCATACTTCTCATGGGCATTTAATGAGTCTCTATCTGATGCCTAATAATGCACACATTTATACATACCCCAATTATATATCACTTATGAATATTTTAATACAAAGTTAGTAAGATTGATGTGACTTGTAATATGTGTGTGTGGGAAAAAAATATGATCAGATTCTCAAAATGCCCAATAATTAGGCACACACTGTATGATTTCTATCAGTATGTACAGCACGCAACATGCGATTGAAGTTCGGTGTGTGTGTGTGAGAGAGAGAGATCTGTGGAAAAAAAACCTTCACCTTACAGAACTGTAATGTAACGAGCAGAATGTCATGATTTAAAAAAAAGAAGAAACAGTGGAGGGAAAATCCCTGGCATCAGAGTTCAGTCTTGCACCCCTCTGGGTTTTGGTGTGTGTGTCATGGTGGGGGGGTGTAACCATGGAAACTCCATGTTCTTTGAATAGTAATTTCTGTTTTTTGCACATATGCTAGATCCTGAGAAACTCTTTATTCTTTTGACACACATTTACATTGAAGACCCTTCTTCCCTATATGTTCCTGGTCTTACTGTGAAAATCACACCAGTTCATCAGTGCATGTTCTACCACAGAAAGATATCATGTTTCTAATCTATATTCTACTTCTAAATCCTCTTCATTTTCAGACCTGTACCCACTTGACACACAGAAACACTTCTGAACATCCAAGCAAGTCCTGACAGATAAAATCTACAATCCTTAATGAATATTATGTGTCACTCAGCAGATTATGGAGCTGTAGTAAAATTGTGAATGTGGTGTCATGTTGCTTCTCACTATACTGTAGGCTTACAATAATTCTCTAAATAAATGACCAAATCTATTAGTGTTCTCAAATATATGAAATACTGTATATACACAAGGAAAAGCTGAATATTATGTAGAGTCACATGAACAATGAAACACTGTTAAATCAAAAACAACGCAGTCCAGACATCTGGGAACTAAACTTCTGCAAAGAAAGGCACTGTTAAAACGCTGAAGAATTTTTCAGGAAAGATCTTCAAACGTTCTGTGAAATTACTGTGATGGAGGAAACAAGATGCATTAAGAGCAGGGGGTGAAAACTTTTGAACAGAATGAATGTGTTCAAAGTTTTCTTATTTTGTTGAAATACATTTTTTCCCCCCGATATAGAACTGCTTTTTGGAAGCGACAGAAGATATTTTTATGTTTCCAGAAGACAAATTATGCACAATTTAGTGAATGTTTTGCAAATAACAAAGTTTCGGGAGGAAGCACTGGATGATTAATCTCAGCCGGCCCGCATTACCTAATCAAACCCCTTGTTATCTGAACCAATTTCTAAGTACAAATAAACCCATTTCCTTCAATTCCACATCTTGTCTTCCCCCCCCCCCTTTCACCCCCTTTCACCCCCTAAACTTTGTTTGAATCCCTATACTGTCCTCAGCGTGAAAAGATGGATCTCAAAATCATACAGTCACCAATGGACAGAGTAAAATTTGCTGGAAAACTGAAGAATCTACAGGACATGGAGGATTTCTCTGAAGAACAGTGCTCAGTTTAACTGTTCAGAACAAACAAGGGAGGGACTCATGAAAAACCGTCACAAAATAAAAAAAAAGTGTCGCAGATCATCCAGGTAACTACAGTTTTAAGAAACAAATTCCCAAACTTTTGAGGGGGGGTTATTTAATTTTTATATATAAAAATATATATATTTATATAATTTATATATATAATTTTTTTTGTCTTGTGTATTATGTGTAAACATATTTTGTGTAAATATCTTACTCAGGACATACTAAACAAATAAAAATAACAAGTATTTTGTATAATCTGCAACATTTTTCACAGATTCTGCTAGGGGTGCCCAAACTTTTGCATAAAACGTTAAGGGATCTCCATACAGTGCAAGAACCCTTTATTTATTTATCTATTTATTTATTTTATTGACCTGATTTATTTTCAACAAACTAATAATTACACAAATTATGCTATGTTAAAAATGGTCATAAAGTTATAAATTTTACCTTGCCACCCCTGGTTTTCTCCACTTCTAAATGAATGAAATTATTTTCTGTTAATTATCCTGCATTTATTAAGAATTATTTATTTAAAGAAAGATTCTAAATCTTTCTGAAATTCCATCTATCCTTTAAAATATTTCAAAACACATGGCAACTGTATAATAAAAGTATTCTGTTAGGCCTCAAAGAAACGTCACAATTAGGCCAAATGATCTAAAAACTCAATTCTCAATTGAATTCAATTCTTCCACTGACTGTCGGTGTTGAATGTGCCAGATGAAGACTGAACTAAAGCACAAAAATATATAAAACATTGGGTAACATTTTATTTTGATGTGTCCACGACATACTATGAGAAACAAGTACATGTCAACTTAGTATACTAACCCTAAACAGTCTACTCTGAGAGTTAGCAGACATGGAAAATAATGATAATTAGAATGTCTAAAGTAGACCATCAAAATAAAGTGTCATTAAATATTGATTGTAAATCCCTGTTTATCAGTGGTTGAGGCGCGTGGTTGATGTTATGGTGGTCTGTTGAGTTTGGTGGTGAAGCACAGGTGTGCAGAGACATCAGCAGCTGTGGGCACATCTGGAGCAGCTCTCTCACCGGGGCATCAAATGAGGTGACACCAGGAGGAGACAGGAAGGATGCCAGAGCACTTCCTCTAGTGTCCCTCCATCAAGCAGCTGTGTGTCTCATAAAGGCCATATGCTGAAGACGTCTCTTCACCTCCTCGGAGTTCTCTTTCATCCTCTCTCTGTAAATCCTCCCGCTCTCTGATAACGAGTCTCCAGTCATTTTTAGGCTTTATTTTATTAGTGCCATTTTATCAAAGACTAGGGTCCTCTGAGATGCTTGTTTGATATTTAATCTTTCCATCATGGCCTGGAGAACGCTATTATACGCCGCTGGCTCCGATATGGCGTCGGCGCAGCTCTCGCACAGACAGACTTTATGGATTTTGTCTGTTTGACTATTAAAGTGATTTAATTGACTATATTGCTGTCATTTATCTCTTGGTGAGATCAATGATTCCTGCATGATTTAACTGGTCAGACAAATTGATAGATTCACATTATAGCTAATGTCATGTTCACAATCATAAATACTGTATTACACTTCTAGTGTGCCATTTCTTTTCCTTTAGTTTCAAGATCAAACGGACTGAGCACAAAAATTACAGAGCAGAAGTTAACGGGGCAATCAGCAGGGCAACCCTGAATTGCTGGCTTTACTCAATTACAAGTTGTGTTTAGAAGTTAAAGGGGTCATACAAACCCAATTTTCCACTAGCTAATATGATTCTTTAGGGCAGTGGTTCCCAACCACGTTCCTGAAGGCCCCCCGACACTGCACGTTTTATATCTCTCCTTTGTTTGTCACACCCATTTTAGGTCTTGGGAGTCTATACTAATGAGCTGATGATCTGAATCAGGTGTGTTTGATTAAGGAAACATGGAAAACAAGCAGTGTTGGGGGGCCTTCAGGAACGTGGTTGGGAACCACTGCTTTAGGGTCTTAATGGAAAGTTTGTAATATAGTCTCAAAGATAGTGTAACAAACGATCATTTTCCCCTGTCAAAAACAGCTCTTTAGAAACCACTCTGTTCTGTGTACTTCCCCTTTAAATCTTCACCAGCTTCGCTGACTCCGCCCCTCTTTTCAGAGGCACTCTCAGAGGATCTTTTTTTAGCCGTATTCATCGTGAAACTTGCTAATTAGCACATTGTTAGGAAAGACAATTTGCAAAGATTCATTAAAAGACATTATACTCACTGCTTCTGTAGGTGAGACCGGATCATGAATGATTCACGCGAACATAAACGCATTTCGGTTGATCAAGGGGGCGTTTCCCTTCAGAACTAAATGTAACATTAATCCTCAGCGTCTTCAGTCTTCAGATGTTGGGAGTAAATGACTACTGCTCTGTTCATTAATACATTCAACAACAAAACACCTCAATCTCTCAGGAGTCTTGCTTGTCTCTGCGTCTCGGTCTGATGACGGCTCACTCAGGGCGGGTCTGCTGTAAGACACCAGTTCAGTCTGTGTGACACGCTGCTGTCAATCAACTATTGGGGGAGTGGCCTCTGTCTGTGTGACGTATTAAGATATTTTTGATGATATCAGAGAGCTATCTGTCCCTCCATAGACAGCAAAACATCTGAAATGATCCCAGATCTCAGGTCTTATGGGTTTGGAATGACACAAGGGTGAACTAACCCTTTAAACAAAATAGGGTCAGGTCAAAGTGTGAATAATTTTTGTTCCAAAATTTGTATCAGTTTTACTGGTTGTCCACATTATAGAAAGTTGCATAAAAATAAACCTTCCAGCATTCATTCAATTTTTCCTGTTTACTTTTTTGGTCTGTGTGAGACTTGCTTGCAAACACAATTATAAACCACACAAATCTGCATTTTATTTGGATGGAGTACTAATAAAAAGCAATATAATGCAGATTGACTGATAAGCAGAGCAAGTCCCAGCACATCTTTCCTGAGGGTTCTGCAGGCCCGTATCTCTCCACATTCTCAGCAGAGGAGTATTTTAATTAAAAACTGAATCAGAGATGATAAACAATCATTCGCAGACCAGGGAGAAGCAGACAGGATGAAAGAGGAGTGTGTAAATGAACAGTTAATGAACTGAGAGGCCGAGCACGGCAGGCAGACAGAGAAATAAAATGCCAAATCCACATTCAAATAATCAGAGGAATCCAGTTTAAGTCCTCGCTGGAACTACAGGAGCATCTGGACGCTCACGAGGAGCCATTAAACTGAGCAGCAGATGACAGACGGATAGAGAAAGAAGGACGACAGAAAGCAAATTTCTTTGACCTTTTGTGTTTTGGTTTTGCCTCCTGCGGTCCATCAGATGTGTTCTCATCTGGTCCAGCTGGAGGACGGGCAGAGGTGATGATCTGGACCCAGCTGTGTTTCTGACTTCAGTAATGTCTTCTGATTCCTCTCTCCTGAAGCCCGGGGAAAGTCATCTGGTCAGATCAGACGTGTGTGATTAGATGAGAAAGACTGAGAGAACAGAGAACAGAAAGCATGACGTCTCTGAAGGGTTTGTTGAAACAAGACAGCACAAGCATAGCGTTTGAACTTTTAGATTTGAGTCAGAACAACTACCAAATGCTGGCAGCTGTGTGTTTGGTCTGATGGACTTGGATTATGGGTAATGAAAGGTTCGTATTTAAGAGTCCCCAGAAACAGTTTGACATAAATACAAAGTCAAAAACACTTTCGTTTTCTTATCTTATTTGCTCAATGACTTCCAAACCATTCCTTCAATGATTCAATTTTCCAAAAGCAGTGTTTGTGAGCTCTTAAAGCAGAATCTAGTAGCAAAGAATGAATTTGCATTTTCATTCAGACCAACAAGGGGCATGCAATATGCTGTTTCATGTTGACCTCAACATTGGGGTTCGTTTTAAAAATGATTCCTTTTAATGATTCAGAGTCAATTCTTTCTATGTAGAGACAATAACTACATGCACGCACTTTCAGATTTTAAACTTTGCAGGATGTTTTCATTCACTTAGAGCTGTGCTATGAAAGATCATTATCAGAAATCTATAATAGGGGCACTTTAATGCTTTGTATCTTTATAGATGGTAGTGATAATGATTGTCTTTATATTTTCTCTTACAGCAGGGTTGGATTGAACAGACCTCCAGATCCAGACCAAGAATACAACCAGAATATCAAGCAACACCTGAACAAATAGTGCTGTCAAACGATTAATCACATCCAAAATATATCCTAAATATATATATATTGTTTTGTGATTAATAATATCTTTTACACATTATTGATCAAAAGTAACAGTATTTATAGCATTTCAAACAAATGCTGTGCTTTTGAACTTTCCATTCCCCAAAAAATCCTTTCAAAAATGGTTTCCACAAAAATATGAAGGAGCACAACTGTTTTCAGAAGTGATATTTACCAGAAATGTTTCTTGTGAGATCACGTGACACTGAAGACTGGAGAAATGATGCTGATAATTCAGCTTAGCATCAGAGGAATAAATTATGATTTTAAAATATATTGAAATAGAAAAGTATTTTAAATTGCAATAATATTTCACAGTTTAGCTGGACATACTATTAATAATTAGAATGAGCTGAAAGAAGGAAAATATGAATTGATTAATTTCAAACATGGAGCCACTTTATGAAGAAAAAAATCCATTATCTTTGATGGTGAAGATGCCACTGGCTGAGACTACAGCATTATCTGTGATCATCAGAAGGACATTATAAAAGCACAGCTAGGAGATCAGTTTAGATCAGTAAACAAATGTACAACTTTCTATATCACTGTTTATATGCGTTCAAGACGTTCACAGTCAAGAACAAACAGCAAATTAGTCAAATCATGTAGCTGACCTTGTATACACACTTAACCTTCTTGTCTGTGTGAGTGTGAGAAAGATAGAGAGAGAGCAGTTCATACTTGCCTGTTGGTCACGCTCTAGTTTGCATATCAGATGAATCATCTTTCCGAGGTGTTGGGTCACAGTTAAATTGAACATCTTGGAACCAATTTATTCCATTAGGAGCTCCGAGTCCAGGACCAGAATACTGACAGCCAATTTCAGCTCCTCTAAAGCGTCAAGCATGAAGGAACCGCGACAAAAGATGATAGATTTAGCCAGACAATACACACCATTGGCATGAGGTGTGTGTGTGTGTGTGTGTGAGTGGGCGCTTTTAATATTTGAGCAGGTTTATGGAGTAAGATCTCACAACACTACCACAATTTTATGTCTCTCTCGTCAATAGTACCTCATTCTTTTCATTCATGAATGACTTTGGATTTTAAAAGACCTCTCACAACACGGCGTGAGGTCTCATAATTGAGGACGAGCTCCGACACGTGTCAGCACATCCATTACTGCTTCGACACTCGTCTAATCCCTTCTATTCTCCATCACTAGCCTTTGTGTGTCCACTTCATTTTCCTACGTTTGAACAGAGAACACGCTGAAAAAGACCTCTTGTCTGTACTGAAGAACGACAAATGCGGTTCAAACCACTTTCATGAGAAAAGGGTTTAAATTATGGAGTATTTTGGAAGACTTAAAACTGTCCAAATTAAGTAAGAGCTAAAGGTTGAGAGGATTTTTTTAAAGGGAAGGCTATATATCCATCTTTTATGCAACGCAGAAGTAAGCTGTTTTATTCAATGCGGGAGATTAGACGATTGAAACTATTTGAGCTACAAACCAGTCTGTTTATCATATTAATAAGGCCTATAATATATACACATATATATATAATTCAAATTATATATAGCCTTCATTTAAATATTTAAATGAATGGTGCCTAAGAAGCTGTTATAAATTCAATGTAAACCATGGCTTGGGATTTATAGCTTTAATAGCACACAGTTTAACACCTTTTAAACCTTTCTTTTTACATGCTAGCCTACTATATAACTTTCAAAGACCTGTTTTACCTGATTGGCAAATCCATCTAGCTGAAAAGTTAAAAAGTAGGAAAGTAGAAATCATTATAGGCATTCTAATATTTGTTTTATTAATATATGAAAACAAACTATTTATGATTACTACTGAAATTGTGTATAACCTAAAGCATAACAGTGAAAGTAAAATATATATTTTAAGCATGGAATTGGCATATGTTTAGTTATGATATTTGGATAGGGTCATATGGGTTGTTTTGGGATATTTTTGTTTATGTTTAGGCTGGTTTTGTTACAGACCTGTCAACCCTGTCCAGTGGTGGGTTTTGGGTTTAGCAGTTTTAACATGCAGTTTCCATTAGAGTACCCAATTATAGGTTATAAAAGGTTCATATATTGGTTTTGGGAGTTCTAAAAAGCAGGTTGACATGCATGCAAGGTCAAAAACACTTACGTTTTCTTATAATATGCATTTTTACTTTATTTGTTCAGTAACTCCAAAATGATTTGAATCAATGATTCATTTCCAAACCCCTCCAGTGACTGGTCGATTTCATTTAAAGCAGTGTTTGTAAGCTTCTAGTCTCGCGTAGCCAAACCTTCAGACTGACGGCTAAAGGTCTGGAATTCATATCCGCTTTCTTTGGCAAGGCGTGCCCATAAGGCCGTTTGACCAACATTTCAAACAACCAGTCACAGTTCGTTACGGCGTGCAACAGTCAGTCAGGTCCTGATGAGACGCTCGCGGTAAACATCTGTTTGAAGCATATCTCTCCACTTTTTAACACCCATGAGCAATTCTGGAGAACCGAACACAATACTGAATTGGCCAGCTGCGATGTCAGCGTCTGTTGTTTCATGTTTGCCAGCAAACGTGGAGGATATCCCCTTCTGAGTTAGGTACTTTACTTGATCTTCCATAATAGATAGGATGGGACAGACGACTAGTAAAATTGGATCACATACTTTTGAGAATCCTACGTTTAACTGATCTTAATAAATGCTTATAGTCACTCATGTACACACAACAAGTTTTTTTCCGCAATTACACGTCTGCGCATTGTTTCCCGGCGGACCGAAAATAAACGCGACACTCACGTCCCCCGGAAATCCGCTCAAATTCAACCAATCAGATGACGACCTCGACACTGCTGAAGTGTTTCCAGTTAAGTGTACCATATGCATCAGACGTTCAGCCAATGCTCCGTGGGCTGAGACTAGTAAGCTTCTAGCTCTCCAAAAGCCACACCTGAATGACTTGTTGCAATGATTCAGAGTCGACTCTTTCTTTTGAGAGACAATAACTTTAAGAGTGGTGTACTTTCAAGTTTAAACATTTAAAGGACATTTTCATTCACTTAGAGCTGTGTTGCACACTGCATGAAAGAAAAAAAAAAATAGGGGAACATTAAATCAAATCAAATCTTTCCTAAACCATTATAAAAGTGGGTTTGTATTCAGTTTTTGTTCAGCAGGGCTGTGAGTTCTTTCTCTAAATGGCTGGGGCCAGTGTCAAGCTGGTTATTTAGCTGATAACATAAGAGCAAAAACATAAAAGTTAGTTATTTCTAGAAACTAACCTTACCACCATGAGCTGCTATGACCTGTTTTTTTTTTTCAAGAGGAACTGTGTCTCACACTTTATTTAATTTAGTCCTTCAACGCACTTATTATCCTGAACAGGGAGACTGAATCTGGCTTCAGAAATGAAGTAGATTTATAATTTATTAATGTCCAATTTCTCCCTGCTGCACACCTGCAGGATGAAATCTGATTATGGCTGGAGTGATAGAAAGATGTAGAGATGATTTTGACAGCATATTGTAGATGGAAAAGAGAGTATAGATGATTCTTTATATCTGTAGTTGTTCAGTTCTATTCACCACTTAATATGAATACATTACAATGAAACTGAACAGAATCTCCTGGTTTAGTCTGAGCCTTAAGCTCTACAGCACTAAAATACAAGCAAGGTTTTATAATCACGTCTAACAGCTGACATAATATTTGTAAATATTCTTCTCATTGTGACTTATTCTGGAAAGGAGCTACTTAATGTTAGGTTAGCAAGTACATTTAACATCAAGTGTCTCGGCACTCCCACAACAAGGAACAGAAACTGTTTTTCACAGGAACTAAAAATTACACAACACTATACTTTTGAGTCTAAAACGCGGGTCTGCATTTCCGGTTTCGAGAATCAAACACTGCCAGGCAGAACCGCAGTGAAAACACTAGTTATTGCCAGATTATTTTCAGCCATGAGGCTCAAAGCCACGTATTTGCTGCTTCTCGTGTGCGTCGCTACTATCCTCACCGGTGCTGAAGCTAAGAATCATCTACTGGGTTCCATACAACCAACACCTGACACACTGTGTCATGATGCTCCTCAGCGGAGGTGGACTTACCCATTGGGGAAAGGTAAGCGACCGTTTCTGGCCCCCAAAAGACAAGGGAGCTGCACATTAAGCAGAGATGTGTCCGAATTAAACAGGCTTTTTGCATTTGAAGCTGCAGTTATATATTGAGCAACAGTGAGTGTTATATGTCTGTTTTAAACGCAGAATACTCATTTATGAGAATGACCCAGCATACCTATTACTCTTTTGGTTTATATAATCCTTTGGTGTGTAAATGTATAATTTCCTTTTCATTAAGTTTTCCCAGTTTCATTTAAATTTTTTAGTCAAAATAATGAAATGTTTAGAATTATACAGCCTTTAGAGATTGTAGGCAACTGGGCAGAGCCCGGGCTCTCGGCTTCTCATTCTCATTGATTCAGAAAATCAGATTTATTTTTTATTCATTTTAAATTAATATAATATTTTATACTTCTGACTCACCCCTTTTCTTAAAAAAAAAAAAAAAAGAAGATATATCTGCATTAGAAGTTGTCATAAAACCATAAAAAAACCTGTATTTCAAACATCATAACAAAAAAGGAGCCTCTGCAAATTACAAAATGTAATGTTAAACATGAAATGTTTAATTTTGCATGTAAAGTACAAATTTTATTCACTCTGACTCATTCTGGATAGCAGTGGCATGAGCTCAAGTTTGTTATAAGAGCATTTAATTGACACAAATAGACACATCTTGCCTTTGTTCCAGGATATCGCCCTCCCTGGTGCTGTACGACCGTTTTAGAGAAAATCCCACGGCACATTCTGCGATTAGTTTCCAGATGTGAGATACAGAGCAAATATGGTGCCTGTCACAGCGATGCATTGATGTGAGTGTTTAACATACAGAAACACAATACGAGTCATGTGCTCCTGTATTTACTGTTTACTGCTCTTCAGATTACATTTCAGAAGCAGACTGTTCTGTGCACATCCCAGACTGCTGAAGAAACTAAAGAACATTCACAAAGCCCAAACTGGCTTGAACACAAACAAGAAATAAAAATCCTGTTGATAATCCTGGTGGCAGAGATATAGTTTCGATATTTGCTGCCTTGGATGATTTGAAAGTTATTTTTCAGCTGATGTTACCAGATATTACGTAGGTTGCTTCTGTATGTATTATTTTTAGGCAGGATTTCCATCCAATAAATATGTGTAGCCCCAACTCAAAAAAAGAAATGAATACAATGAAATTTAATTAAGTTGGGTCAACTCAGTTTGATCAAATATGGTTTGAATGAAATTGATTTATTTTTTAATAAACTGAACAGTGTTGGGGAATTATTTTTTGAGTGTGGGTAACTTCTTGTATTTCCAAAAATCAAGGGACTGCAAGGAGTGTCTGTAGCCTTAACAACCCTGGTTTTAGGTGGTTACAGCAGTTTTTAAGATCATAGCATGCAACCAATATCTGGCTGTCTCGTCAAGCAAAAGCACTTCGAAAATGATATCATGCATGCAACAAATTGCCAGTCACAAGTCAAAGACAGTCAGTCTCTCAATGCAGATTCACTCAGATCTGGACTAGAGCTGCACTGCCACCTAGAGATGCTTTTACTTCACCGTTAACCTTAAGATCAGGAGAATCACATTCAGTCAGGTAACTGTTAGTAGTGTAAAATCTGAATATGGAACAGCAACACACTGACATGCACAGACATCTAGAATGAGCTTAGCAAACACAATGGAGCAAATGGGTATGATGTGACAGCAGTATAATAAACACAGCTTAAAAACCTTTACACCTGTCAAGGGAGTCTGAGCCACATTATTAGGATTCTTCCATTCATATTCAAGGGATTACTGTGGGTTTGACAACCTCAAGACTTGTCAGGTTTAAAGAAACATAAAATGCAAGATACCTTTATTTTGCTTTTATTAAAAACCCATGTCATATTGTACATGCTGTTCAAACGTTTGGGATGAGTAAGAATTCTCTTCTCTTAAGTAAGTCTCTTACATACCAAGATTGCCTTTGTTTATATATATATATATATATATATATATATATATATAAATACACTTTACATTAAAATATGAACATTTAAACTGATATTTTTCTATTTTAACATACTTCAAAATACATTGATTTGATGCAACACTGAATTTTCAGCATCAGTGTCACACGATCCTTCAGAAATCATTCCAACATGCAGATTTTTTTTATTAATGTTAGAAACATTTCTTTGGATACTTTTTGAGAATCCTTTGTTGAAGAAAAAGTTTAAAAGAACAGCATTTAGCATTTATTCAAAATAGATTTAGTCTAGTTTTAGTCTTTAGTTTAGTCTTTCATATTTCATTTAACACATCCTTGCTAAACAAAAGTATTCATTTCTTGCAACAAGAAAAAAAGTACTGTCCCCAATGATTTGAATTCAAAACAGATTAATTCCAATATTTCTCAGTATTCTGTTTACATTTACATTTACATTTATTCATTTAGCAGAATTCATGGTCCCAGACTTTCAGACCCTACTGCATGTCATGAACACTCAGTGATTAAATTTAACACCTTCAAATAAATGTATACATTTAGCATGGTACTGTACCGTGTCCAAACCCCTCAAACACACACACTCGACCGCTCCAGTGACCAGAAAGGCTTAGCCGTGGTTATTTTTACAGAACCAATAACAAGTCTTTTATTGACAGGCCCAGTGTTTGGACTTGCATAAGTGAAAAGGTCAGAGCGGCGGCGAGAGCTGAAACTGATTCAAAAACCCAGAGTGAAGAGATTGAACGCTGCAGTCTGAGACTCAAAAGAGCTGTGAGGAGATGAAGGTCAAACTGATGTCTCAAACCGTTTCCAAAGATACTTCATCTTGCACAATATTTATGGAGTCTGGCCTTAAATGCCAAGACAGGAAGTGAGTTCTGGAGCGCTGAGGCGGCGGTCTGCATTTCGGTCGCAGAACTGTATGAACTTCTTGGCACAGCGGCGAGGACGCAGAGTTATGCGGAGCAGGAGACGCAACGGACGCGCTTCTCGCTCGCTCAGAAGCCCATTAGTGTCTGCGTCCAGCTGAGTAAAGTACTGAGCGAGAGTTTGAACAGAAGAGAAAGAGGCCGGGGAGCTGAGGACACGAGGACGAGAGTAAAGAACAGCATCATACACTTCACACTAAACCCAAGGTCTGTCACAAAAGAGAAGTGTATTTAAAATCTTTAGAAAGATTACAAATGAATGAAACAATATTCTGTGATTTTTTTTTGTACTTTTAAACTTTACTATTATTTATTTCAGATTTAATTACTTCTCCAATTTAAGCTTTTTTAATGCAAGTTAGTCGCACAGGCAAAATGTACAATTTACAATTTTAACATTTTATTATTACAGCATTATTTTATTTCAATAAAGAAAATGTTTTTTAATAGTTTTGCTTTACAATAATAACAGTTTTAAATGTTAAACTGACCTTCAACATTGAAACATGGTTGAAAAAAAGATTTCTTCTTTTGCTGATGTTTATTACAAATTGTTGTAAAATCTTTAACAAAATACTAATAAACCAACACTGAACTTTAATTCATCCCTGTATGATTTAATGTTAATTCAAATGAAATGAAATTTTTTCTTTGATCCATGCTGTTGATTCACTCACGAGTAAATGCTGAAATGTCGCCTGAGAGCAGATCAGTGTTTACTCTGATGTACAATGAATGCAATATCTGCTGACAGTAACTTGTGTGTGCGTCTCTAACCTGTCCCGAGAATATGAAGCACCACTTTCAACTTCCTGCTGGAATGCTTGCATTAAACTCTTGAGGAATTCTGCCTTTCGTACACTGGGACAACCTACACAAACACGCAATGACATCATAATATATATATATATATATATATATATTGTAGAGAATCAAATATATTCTAAGATTTGAGGTTGTATTAAAATTCATTGTCATATCATATTCACATGGCAGATTCAGCTTACAATATAATTAATACAAAAAAAAAGTGTATACAGCTGCAACGCTATTAAAGTTCATTTAAATGTACTTTAAAACACATCTTACAGACAAATTGGTCACACTTTAAAATAAGGTGTAAGTTGTTTACATTACTTGAAACTATGAAAGATTACACTATTTATTCATTTCTGTTAAAAAAAAAGGTAACTATTGTGAGAAATAAACTCAGAATTGACTTTAAAACTCAATATATCAGTGGGTTTTTTTTGTCTTAAGAGGCACCCAAGTAGTACTTTTTTTGTTTATAAAAAATTACTTAAATACCCTGATTGAACAATGGCCTAATGCTGGCTTAGTTTGCCCTGTCTTTGAAACCAGGTCTTTAGCTCACATTTCAGATATTTCAGTTTGTGTATCAATATTCTTCCAATTTAATAACAATTTTCTCACAGCAGTGTAAGAAAAAGCCTGATTTGTGACGCATAAGCTCATAAAATCATGAAGGTAAAAATCCAAATTGTGAGACATGATTAAAATGACCTTATTTCTTGTTGAAAACAAGCGTTCACATGTGGCCTCCATGATAAACAATTTGATCATGTCTAGATTGCATATTTTCCCTCCACGGGTTTTGTTGCTTTGACATCCATGTCACTTCTTTAATACTGACCTGAGAGAGGAGTGTGTGTGTAGCTGTTGTTGATGATGAGTGTGTGTGTTTCCCGAGCGCTGCAGTCAGGCAGTTGGTTCCTGCACACAGTTCAGAATCATGCAGAGCCTTACACTCGCTAATACACAGACACACACACGCACAACTGCTGTACCTGGCCGAAGTGCCCGGGATGGGCCGGCCCGAGTCCACTCTCACACACCAGCAGTAACCTGTGCTGCTGTGACACTGAACGTCTCTGTACCGCCCGTCTGCACTGCATTCTGGGACAAAATGCTCTTCTGAGACCTGAATGGCCGCTTTAGCGAGCACAGACATGCGCTCATGTTCACAGGTCTTTAAAGAGTCTGCTGAGTGAAAAACAAAATAAACTCAGTCTGCAAAACACTCAGATCAAGTCTCGATCGCCTCTTTTCCTCACCTGCGGGTCGCCTGACGGAACGGTTTCCAGTCGGGTCAGAGTTCAGCAGGATGGTTGCCAAAAATGGAGGCACTGTAACTCCTAGATTTAAAATGATAATGTTATTTATGAATGATATATATATATATATATATATCATTAGTAGATAGATAATTAAAGTAGCTGACACTGAATGCTGACCTGCAGTGGTTAGAACAGAGCGCTTCTCAGGATCTGGAGAGGAGCGCCGCTGAACCCCTCGCTCTAAACACAGAGTTAACATACTGGGACACGTATTTAATTGTACTCCAACATTTGTTTGTTCTCATTGCTTGTGCTAATTCCTGGTCAGTTTCCTGAGTGATATCTGACATCTGACCTTCAACACAGATTGACATAACTGTGTGATAAACTATTAAACTGCAAATGTGAGTGATGCTTGCCCATGCAAACTCTCAGTGCTAGGCTGTTCTTGGTGATCTAGAGATGCTGTCGGTGTATTTTATTACTCTAAGAGAATCCTGCAGCTTATACGGTATATACCTGTTCTCTAACAGGACTCACCAGTGCAGTTGGGCTGCAGACGTAAGACAGAGCTGCCGCTCACTGGAATCCCATCAGGAGAGGAGCACCAGCAGTAACCCGTCTGATTGTGACACTGCACCTACAGGTCAAAAGGTCATAAGTGTTCAGTGCATTGAGTGATGGTTGATGGAAACTTAATGTTCACATCAAAATGTATTTGCAGTCATCAAATAATAATTAAGGTATTGATTATGTATACAGTACATACTACTGCTCAGAAGTCTTAGGTCAGTATGTTTTCTACTGAATAAAACACAGTTTTTACATATTTATATATATCCTTAAAAGAGGAACTGGAAGCATTAACTCATTCCATATATTATTAATTCTTGAATATGTCATGTTTTTTGTTTTTTTGTCATGTGTTTAATTAGTTTTGTTATTTTTTAACCCAATCAAAATAACCTGAATGCAGTTTTATTCAACTAATTGGAATACAACACGTATATATGTAGCAAATTAAAGCAAGAATGCTGTTTAAATGTCACTTTAATTACATTTTAACACCACAAAAGAGTTCCATTTGAAACAAATGTGGTTACTTTGAACTTTTGCATTCATCAAAAAATCCTAAAAATAAGTATATTTTAAACCCAGTCTCACATCTCATTTTACGAGGAGGCTAATTCATGACTTTGCTTAGAAAAAAAAAAAAAATTATGAGATGCCAATTCGTCTGAACTGACCTACACCTAACCCTGCCCTCAAACCTACCCGTCAATGGGGTTTCGAGAATTTGTACGAATTGGTCGTGAGACTGTGTTTAAAGCACATTTTCCCAACCAGGTGTTGGACTTCACATTACCTCTGTGTAAGTTCCATCGGCTTTGCATTCTGGGATAAAGGCAGCGAAGGAATCGGAAGGAGCGCTGGCCCGCAGAGCTTGAGAGCGAGCCAGCTGACATTTAGACCTCAACGCATCTGCTGACAAACACAAACACTTCAGACTCCGCTGACAGCACACGAGAAGTCTTTGTCTCCAGTGATGAAGCCCACCTGTGCACGTCGACACTGCAGCCTTCCTCAGACGTCTGTTGATGCACTGCGCACGTTGGAAAGAGCACAGAGATTTATACACTCGGCCGTTGCTGCCACACACAGCTTGATGGCGCCCTCTAGCACAGTCCCGCACACACGTCTGACGCCACTGCTTGTCCAACACCAGCAGCTGGAATTAGAGAACGGGTTCTTTACATCTGGCTGAATGTGAAAGGCTAGTCTGTGCAAAAAGCTCTCAAAAAAAGGGAAACATGGTGTCTGGCTGAAGAACAGCAGACTACTGTAAAAAAAAACATGATGGGAAGGTGATACGAGACGATTTAGACACACTAATGAAAGATTTATATTTCTGCACTCTCTCAAAGGACTGATTATCTTGTTGAAGGCAAGCAAAAAGAGTACATATTTATACATTAAACAGCTCCAATATGAAATGTTCAAAAATATTCTGCTGCAACTGAATTTGGCATCCTTTAATTATAGAAGAACTTTGCTCTCACTATGAATTGCCCAATATTGTAAAAACATACTAGAGCAAATATTTTCCAAATTACAATAGTAACACAATCTTTCTATGCCAGATTCTAAAACGTATTATAGCTTTTCTGTTGTACTGAAAAATGTTCTGATCTCCAGATTTACATCTAGATCAGATATGTAGTGTGGAAAAAAACAGGCAAATGGTTTAGAATTATAATACCGGAGGTTTCTTTTCCCATAAATATCCCAAACATATGTGGCAGTGTTTACTGAATCCGTGAAAAGAATAGAGCAGTGTGTCCTTTAATGAGGCCCGAGAGAGAGAGCTTGCAAAATGACTTGCACATGTTCAGACGTTTATGGAAAAATCTCCATCTATGATGAGTATGTGCACATTCTGCATACAACACACAATCATTACTGAGCAAACCACAAAAACCTTCAGTTCTCAGAAAAATCTCTACCAAATTTTCCAAAACATGCTGTAAAGTGCAAGTCCTTACATGACCCATCAGATTTAAAATGTAATCAATTGTTTCTACTCAAGTACATTAATTATAATCGTCCATTATTTGCCCTATTTATTACTTCTTTTTTCTTCTGTTTACATGTCAGGACGCACTGTATGTTTCTAAGTTACAGCTGTTGAAAAGACATTTTTTTTAACAACTTTATATAATAGTGTTTAGGTTTTAATGGCAAGACTATAATATTCATTCTAATATTTCAATAACAAGGTATTAATGCAGCTTTGTACAGGTTAGGCATTTACTTAAACAGTTTTGATGCTGATTTGCCAAAATCATCAGTATGGAATCTTTCCACACCTTCACAGTCCAATTTCAGCATGCAACAGCAAATGAAACATTGAAAGTGACATGAACACGACTGCGCTTAAACCTGCCCCTGCCAAGTGTGCAGTAACAAACAACATGGAAAGTCAAGGATGCCTCTGTGAGAGAACAAGGCAGCACTGTAGACATGAGGCATGTCTAACAATTTTATAACTGTGAATGAAAATAAATACCCAGTCTGAGTGGCCTCAGGTGGTTGGTTTAGTAATGAATGAGAGATGTGGTGCCACTTTGCTGACAGGTGTGCATATTTTCAATTTAATCCCAATATTTTTTAGTCTTTAAAATATGGGCCTTTAGGGTATTTATAAAGGGAAAAAAATATGTCGCTTTTAGGCAAAAACTCTTTTAGCCTGATTAGATTTTAGTACGCAGGCATTTCACATTTCCAGGTGGCTTTTTTTTTTGTTTCAGGTTAACAGGTGCATGTTTTGACATGGAAATTTATGACACCCAGCAATAATAATAATAATAAAAAGAAACAAAAACCCTTCTTATTTCAATGGGTTACATGTTAAATACTTAACCTTTGTGATCTTTTGAGTTATATATATATATATATATATATATATATATATATAAAATAACAAGTCCCTCATTTCATATGCCACTCCCTTTAGTTAAATTTCTGCAGAAATAAGGTGAGCAGCAAATGTATACCTTTCTCTATGGAAGACATGTTCAGTAGATTAGACCTAATATTCTTGCATCCGTTATTACAAAATATTAACTATAGCTACATTTTACAAATACAAGATCAAATATTTTATTTTTGTCTCCAGGCGGTAGTTTACCTGATTTTCGTCCGTCAGCTTTACTGAATCCGATAACAGAAAAAGTAGTAGTAAGCGACAGGTGAACGTCAACGCCAGCATGATTCCCGCCACGACAGCCCACGCGCTGAGATCCGTCACGTTATTCCCGCCTGCGTGTGAATTTAAACACAAGGCGCGCGTCCCCACCGCTGTAACGGCCAGGATTCAGTTTGAAGATGGTAGAAAAAAAGCCCTCATTTACTCAGGCTGTCATAGCAGCCAAACCGTTCGTTTTCGACGAGGACAATTAACGGACAGGCGATAAAAACGACCTATTCGACAAAAGTAGGCTAATATAACCTTAACGAGATGTCCTATGTAATAATTTCACAAATGTTGTTTGAGGAACTGAACACAGTCCAACTGTGCTGACTTCACATTTTCACACGGGAACTCCTCCTCACGACACGACGGCTAGGAGGATGGTAAGTTAACTCTATTGGTTCTTGTGAGTCCTTACCTGTCTAAACAGTTTAATATATGGGCTGTTTATGTTTTTTTTCCCCCTAGTTTTTATATAGCTAAGGGATTTAATAGCAAGTAGTATCTGGCTAATATGAGCTGCCTTCCAAATTAATATCTACAATTTCTAAAAACTTCAGTGTTTCAGCAGCCTTCAAAATAAGCGCTATTCACAACATGTGGTAATGATGAAAAAATACTTACAGGCCTACAGTAATACAGTAAATCTTGTCTATCACAGGGTAGAATATTCATTGCAATATATACAGTATATTCACCAATGTTGTTGATGGACTTACAGACAGAACGTAATGCATTCATTTTTAACATTTGAATAAAGTAAAAAAAAAAAAAAAAAGCTCTAGTGACAAATCAGATTACTCGACGACCTCAATCAAGTAGGGACACAGACAAATAATTCAAAGTGGTAATATTTTATAAGGAAACTTTATGTGTGCATGTGAAATTCACTTATCTTGAGACAGAAAGCAGTTTTTGCAAATTTCCAGTACAGCAGATAACTTTGATATTAAAGAGTACAAAAGAAAAAAAAAATCAGAATTCCAAATGCTTTTATTCAGCTTTGCAGACGTAAGAGCAGGCTTTTGGTCCAAGTCTGTTCGAATCTTCTGAAGCCCATCTTCCCGACCCTGTTCCCTCCCTCTACCCTAAATTTGTTCTCACTTCAATTCAACACTTCCAATTGCAAATCACCCCTGCCATTCATTACAGAGCATGGTTGGTATTGGATACATGATTGCATAGATTTGTTAGACAGTAATTTAATTTTAATTAAGACATAATGGAATGTTCATTAAGACTTCAGCTCTCCCACTCCTTCCCCACAACCCCCAGAGCTGTACGTTGGGTCCCTGCCCCTCCTTGTAGAAAGAGAAAAATGAGTGCACAACAAAAGGAAAGAAAAAAATGAGTGGGAGAGAGAGCAACCTGCAACTACCAGGCACATTTGTACTTTTTTCGGACTATATAAAATTCTCTTTTCCACTGTTGATTCAGCAGCTGTATAGTCATAGGCTCTAGTGGAGAGTCACTATAAGGCTATGATGCTCACATCAGCACTGAAGCTCTCACATGGACATTCAGTATTATCTGAGAAACGATTAGAGATGGATGGCAGATGGACATTAGTTTCAGTAGATAAATCCTTAAGGGACATGTCTACTTGAGTCAGGGAGTCAATAAGAGAACGCTGTATGGTTGATGGGGGAAGGAAAACAACGAATCGACTGTATATTTTTGTAGCTTCATTCTTTAACCCCTCAAAAAAAACAACAACAACCCCCCCAAAAAAAAACTATACTAAGCCTTCCTACAGTACTCTGCAGGGGTGAAACTGCTCATTTTATAACCTTTGCTTATGACCTAAAGCCCAGTTTGACCGCCATGGATAATCCGACAGTTCTGTGTACTGGAAAACAAGTATGTACAGCGTAGAATCCCACTAACTCAAAATTGCTGGAGAGGAAAGAAATAAAAAAGGGAAGAAAAAACTGAGGTTAGATTTTCAAAGAGTTCCACCAATCCAGCAAAATGGGTTAAGAGGGCATGTCATAAATTCCCTATCGCAACACTCGAGTCATTCTGTCCATTTTCCTACGATATACAGCCTTGCTATATGCCAAATAACATATTCCAACCCCAAACCAAACCTCCCACCCCACCAACTCTAAAGAAGAAAACAAGAAAATGAAAACAAAGAAAAATAGCATGGAAAATGGAAAAGCTTGTGCCCTCCCCACCGGGGTAGAGGGTGCAGGTTAAGTGTCTAAGCATAGACTGAAGCCAAAGCTGATTCTTTAAGCTCTCTTTAGTTCCATCCCAGAACAATCTAGTATATTTAATAATTCTTAATATTTTTCTATTTTAATGAGCCCAATGGCTCGGCATCAACTTTCTTTACAGGTTACTGCTGGTGAGAAAATCACTTAAAAGCTGGAAAACCCCATTGAGTCCTTTTATACTCTGCATGTCATTTTAAGAGGAAACGGAAGAAGATTAAAGAACCTGAGCTGTGGCTACAGTCCAAAGCCACACACCCTCTTCCCCTTGACACTGAATCTGCAATATTAAACTTCTCTTTCCTTCTATCCTACGACTTTCCTTAAGCTCTCCAAGACAGACATATTTAACTCGGAATCAAAAGGTTATCCCTCAATGCGTGGCAAGCTTCATGAACAGTTATTTGCTCTTCCCACAATGCCATGGTAACCCCCTTCCCCCAAACATCTATCCCCCCTCCCCCTCAGGTGTGCTATGAAGTCCCATTTCCAACACTCTTAAATATCTTCCTCTTCCTCAGGAGCACTGATCTCTTTAAGGACTGGATGGTTGAGAGAAAGACAGATGCAGCTCCATCCAGTGCTCTCATCTATCTAGTCTGTGAGAAGATCAGCACTGATGCAGGAGAGAGAACTGCTCTGGAGTTCTGGAGTTGGCCCTTAGAGGTCGCTCTCCCCATACAGGGCGGTGGAGAAGGACATGTAGTCAAGAGCGCCTGGCACCGCGTCGGGGCCCGTGTATGGTGCCATTCGGGCAATGCAATACTCTGCCTGGTCAGGAGGAAGCTCACGCCTCAACTCCTCGGCTGTGATGTAGTTCTGAAAAGGAAAATAGGCAAGGGATGGGTTGAAGTCTCATACCACAAGACACTCTTGGAGGGACATCCAGATGTGCACATTCATACCTTGTCTCCGGCTAGGATCTTAAATGAGGCGATGACCTGGTCTGCGGTGTCTGTGTCGGTTGTTTCCCTTGACATGAAGTCGATGAAGGCCTGGAAGGTCACTGCTCCACTGTTGTTGGGGTCAACAATGCCCATGATACGAGCAAATTCAGCATCACCCTGAGGAACAGAGGTAAGAGGTTAACCCAGAAAAACCAAGAGGAGAGTCATGAGAGTAATAACATTAGACAACATTTGATGCAAATGAAAACAAGGGTGTAAGAAATTGGCATACAGTTGGCTCACTGTGTTGATTAAGACTTAAATGGTAAACTCACTGAATGCCAACTTCACATCTATCCCTCAGCACCATTTTCATTTGAGCCAAATTTTTACTCCATCTAAGTTGCTTGACTTTGGTCTTTTATGGAGTGGACAACTTTGGTTCTGGACAGACACGGCCCTGCAGAGTTTGGCTTCAACCTTGATAAAAACGTTTTATTTTTAATACCTCTTAGACCTTGATTAGCTTGTTCAGATGTGTCTGATTAGGGGTAAAGCAAAACTCTGCAAGACTGTTACTCTACAGGACAAAAGTTGGTCAATCCTGGTCTATTATAATCTATTCAGTAATATTTTTTCTCTTTTACAGATCTTAGCGTAAAACTGAGAATTTTTTTTTTTATAAGTAATCAACAATATCCGACGAAACTGAGAATTTTTTAACAGCAAGCAATAGCAGGAGTTCAGGAGAAACTGTTGCTGTAGATTAAGAAGGATGTAGCAGTACCAGGCTGTTCCCAGTGGAAATGAGCAGTGCGCGGAAATCATCACAGTCCATTATCCCCGTGCGCTTCTACAGTTCGCAAAGGGAAGGTTGAGAAAAGAAACAAAGGGTGCATGTGGAAAGCAGAGAATTTGGGGAGATGAAGAGGTTGTACGCAAACAGAGTTTGATAGAGGAATCGAAATGAGTTTGTAAAGAAGATAAGGGAAAGAGGGAAGTTATAGCAAGGACAAGTAAAAAAAAAAAAAAAAAAAAAAGAAAGAAAGAAAGAAATAACAATAAGCAGTGAGAAACATAAAACATGAAGGCAGAACAATAGATGACCTGCAGAGGGCATCATTTCAAGCAGCAGCACAACCGTGCGAGTGAGGGAGTTAGCGAGTGATGGAATGAATGGAGTGACGTGGCGCGCACACACACACACACACACACACACAAACAGCAGCCAACGTACGTAACCCTTTCTCTTTTGTGTGTGCTCATACCTGCTTGTCGTTTTCTACGTCGTAACCCAGACTGATCAAACAAGCCTTGAACTCCTCAGCTTGTAAGACACCACTGTGGTCCTGTGGTAAGCCAATCACGCAAAGGGCCGCAATGGATGAACCAATCAGAGCATGCGGATTAGGATTGATGATACCGAAACACAATGGTATAACAGCACATGTGGGATGGAGGCCGTGGCATGACAAAAAAAGGATGGAGACAAAACATTGTGGATGTCAGACACATGGGCTGCTGGCTAAACAATTATAATGAAACACTTATGACAAGTGAGTGACCTGATTTCTTATGGATATCAGACAGAACATTCAGATCATGATATTAGAGAGCCATTGTGAATGTACTTTATAATTTTCTTTACCATAGCTAGTCTTCTCCACTCTAACATAAAACCCCCTAATTACTTCACTTCCACTAGACTATATTTACATATTGGATACAGGTGGCACATTTCAGGTCAGATGTGTTTGACGCACAGTATATTTCCTTCCCATTAGTGCCAGAGTAAGTGGAGAAAATGGAGCAATGGAACAAATATTAGAACTAAAACTAATCGGAGGTCTATTTTAATTGTGCATCCATCACCATGGAATTTAACATAGCCATTTTATCTTGACATATGCAACAGAGATTAAATTTTCCATATTCTTCTTTATATGGGCACTATATTCCTCTGAAATGTTGTGCTTATTTAGTGACCTGCTGCTCAAATCTAATTGCAAACAGTTTAAAACCACTAACCTTATGCATATTAAAGGAACAGTTCACTCAGAAATGATCACACTCTTGTCTTTTCAAAACACATGACAGTCAAATCTCAAGAAGACATCAGGCTTGACATCAATGATGCAAAATGCTCAATACCAGTGATATGTTCCTCTACTACACTAACCCTGAATGACTGTCATAATCATATGAATACTTATTCTTTCACCTAATTTCAGTTAAGTTAGTAGAGTTAAACATGCAAATGAGTTCCTGACCTTGTCGAAGTGATTGAAGGATGTGCGGTATTCATGGAGCTGCTCCTGGCTGATGCCTTTAGCATCACGAGTCAGAATCTGGTTCTCGATCTCGTTGATGGTACGAGCAATTGTAGTAAGGAGTTGCTCCCAACCAACACGAAGGTGCTGTAGAGAAGAAAAAGGCAATGGAAAAATGGTGAAAAAACAGATGTGATTGGCTAAACAAACTTCAGACTTAATTGTACATGACCTAAACAGTACATCTAGAATTCCTGAATAGTGCCAACTATTTGCATACCTCCATAGTGTAAGCAGTGTATTTGTTGTCAAATATAAGTGCTTCCTGAATGAGCTGATGGTCTCCCTCCAGTTGGTCAATGTTGGGTTTGTATTCGATGATGCTCTGCTCATACTGACGGAGGTGGGTCAGCTGATCTTCCAGCGTTCCATTCATCTCAATTGATATCCGCCCAATCTCCTACAAAAATCATGCCATGGAGACACAAATTCAACAACTTTTCTTCTTCGAGAAATGGTAAGATCATCAAGTTGCACAAATGGAGGTGACTATACTATGTTTCTAGTATCTGTAAAACTGCATTTTTCCATCTTAAGAACATATCTAAATTGCGTCCTATGCCTTGTTCTGCACGCTTAATAAATAGACTACAGCTGGTTCAAAATGCAGCAGCTAGAGTCCTTACTAGAACCAGGAAGTATGAGCATAT
>JAUYWG010000013.1:1087365-1098769 GCA_034779775.1 Enteromius afrohamiltoni
ATGTTTATCAGTACATTACAGAAAATAATGAACTTTATCACAATATGCTAATTTTTTGAAAAGGACCTGTATATCGCATATCCATACCTCTGAGGCATCTCAGATGAAAAGATATGAGTGATTGACAGGAGGCGTGGCCATGCAGGATAGCAGTGTGTGTATGTGACGTAAGCTCGCAGTCGGAGAGAGAGAGAGAAGCTGATATCATTTTATCGATCCTGCGGCAAGTGGAATTGAACTGATTTTGTAACAAGGTGATTTTTGTTTTACTAAACTATTAACAAACCCAAAAGATTTGGGGCTCCCCCCACTGATCCAGTACCTTAAGCACCCTGTAGATGGTGATATCACCTCTTCCGCCCATGAAATAGCCGTGGTAGATAAAGATGCTGATTTGTCATGCGTAGTCACAATGTAACGAGTAACGGGAAGCTTCCGTTCAAATGTAGTGGAGTAAAGAGAGCATATATTCAGTCAAAAATGTAGTGGAGTAGAGAGTAAAAGTTGCATATATTTTTGATACTAAGTACAAGTACAAAGTAGCCAAAAAAACTTAAGTACAGTAACAAAGTCCATTTACTCAAATACTTTACACCACTGGTGTGGGTGTGCATGTATAATTGGTTTCTTCTATCCTGCTCTAAGAGTTGCATCAGTCAATATTATTAGTTTTGGAAAAAACCTTTGTGCCACCATGCACATCATGTTGCACAATGTTTCACTGCAGTTTATGCCCTGCCCAGAAAACCAATATCTAAATAAAGACTTCGATGTTAATGTACCTAGTTATGTCATCTGGCTATAAATGTATTTTTCAGGATTTATTGGTTTAGATTGATGCTTTGGTGTTGTTTTTACCTGATTTTCATATTGTGCTTTATCTACAGACAAAAGATTATGTCGTTGCCATGCTCTACTCTGCCATCTTGTGGTCAATACAACTTCTTGCAACTGTATCATTTAGATTTTTTGTTCACTGAGATGTTAGGAAGTTCTTTTTGTTCACTGAGAAGGTTTAATTGTCTATTTAATAAGCCTATGTGTCATTAGCTAGACGGCATGTGTGTGTTTTGTGTCTTCCTTACAAAATAATTTTAAGTATCTTTTTTCTTGAGACTGCAAGGTTGTTTAATTTTCATTCAGTTATTCACGTTAATGTTTTTGAATACTATAGTACATAAAGAATATATATACATTATACTACAGTATTAATGATACAACACGTAAAAACATTGCATAGGCACAAATGGGCTATAGGCATGTTGAAAGCGCAATCAACGTGTTTAGTATTTGAGTCAAGCGTGACGTGTCAAGTGAGGTAACAAAGCTTCGTTCTCATAGGTCACGTGACAGCCTTATTTTAATCAATGTTCCGGAACACTGTTTCAAAGCACTAGTGTAGTGTGTCAAAAACTCGAAGCATGTGTCGACACTAGGTGTCGATCTACCCATCCCTAGATCGCCTGGCTCGACCCCTGGAAAGCACGCAAACAAACAAACATCAGAAGAAGAAGAACTGTTTTGCTCGAGAAAAGAGAAAGGAATCAGTGATCGAGATTTATGAGATGGGAAGTAGCCTATGCTTCTGAATTTTTAATGAAAAACTTTTTGCTGAGGCGCATTTGAAATAGCGTTCATTCTGCTAAAGCAGTAGATGGCAGTGCATAAAAAAAAGAAAAAAATTGAAAAGAAATGAGAAAAAAGCAACTGCCAATAGACTTCTTTCACAAGAAAGGTTAGCCCTAAATGTGAGAGCAAATAGTTTACAAACAAACTCCTGCTGTGGTTACAAAACACTACAATACTATCACAGTGATTATCAGTGCTAAGTTGGACTATAATAGTCTAACTTTGTAGGCTTAATGTCATATAGGTTAGGCTTGGCTGTCATATTAGTAGCAAAGCTAACTTGTGAACATGCATATGTGGCGCTCGGTTGGGGACACAGACCTCAAGATTAGCTAATCCTACTATAGCACCCTGGTGGGAGGGAACCAGGGAAATACTCCCAGTGAGGACACACAGATAAATTTCACCAATTTGAAGGCAAGGAATAAGACTAAGTGAGACCAGAGTGACAATACAAAAATATACTTTATTATATAGGAGCATGAATAAAAATAGCAAGCAATTCATAAAATCACTCAGGACATTCCCGTTTCACAGGAACAGGGCAGGCCGGCTGCAATGCAGGACGTCAGCTAAATCCACTTAAATTTCACCCCACATCAACCACTACACAATCACACTATAATGAGAATTGTATCAGTCCACAAAGCACCCTGTGATACACATCACCAGCTGAAAGCGGCTAGCCTCCCCTGCTCCATGCATAGTCTTTGCTGGTTTCTAAAGAGAGAAAAAACAAATGAAAACCCATTAAATAAAATTACAAAAAAAACAACAACAACACATTTCACAAAGTCAGGAAGAAAAATCGCTTGCTTAATAGACAGTAGATGCAATCACTTCAGGACTAGATCTCGGAGCTGCACAATAGGCAGACCCATTAATAGTGCCCGATACGCACTCTTTAGCACCACATTGAATAGATGCAAATAAACCTTCAATGTTGAAAGTATGTCAAAAATTACTAAACAAACTACAGAATAAATTAACAAACCAAAAAAAAAGAAAATCCAACAGCCAGAAATGAAACCACGCTACACCTTCTGTTGAAGGTAATAATTAAACAACCTGGTGTAGCAGTCGATTCTGTTCCCTTCTGGAATTCCTGTTCCCCCTCTACGAAGTGTGTTCGCTGACAACTTCCGCAAAGGCACTGAAGCGCAACTGGATGTATGGAAAGCGAAATGGGAGTGGCGCAACTGTAACAAATCGTGAGAGTCGTGCGGATCCATAAGCAAACGATCTTTATTGGGAGTAGTCAGACAGGCGTGGGTCAATACACAGGCGTACAGGAATAACAAGGAGAAGGCGATAATCAGAGTCAGGGACAGGCAGAAGTTCAGGGCAGGCAGCAAAATGGCGGAACACAAAGACAGGCAATAAATCAAACACGGTAAATCAAACAGTAATACACAGGGAAACGATAGCCGGGGCAAATCGAGACTTCGCGATTGGTTTAGGCAAAAGTCAGGGTTTAAATAGTCTGGGAAATGAACAATCGGCACAAGCGGCAAATTGAGCCACTGTTGTTTGTGGTTTTATTTAATATATTTTTTGTCAATTGTTACAGCTGCTGCAAAGTTGTTCTTTGTTCCACTCATAAAATTAAGTGACATTTAAAAACACCCGTGACATACACAGTTTCAAATAGACCTGCATTAGAAAGCGTCATACGGTTTGGTTATAAGTTCTTCTTAAGCTTCTCAAATCAATTAAGTCTCTGAAAAAAAGATGGTACTTTTTGATCGCCTTTGCTTCCCGTACATCCAGTTGTGCTTCATGACCAGTGTTGTGCAAGTTACACAGAACTACAATCAGAACTGGCCTGCAGAGACGAGGGAAAGACCCTCGAGCAGTTTATGGAACACACCATCCAGCTGGATAACTTGAAACGCTCAAGCCGGACAGGCTACCCTACCACAACTCGACCCAGCACCTCAGGCCCAATGTACTCAGCCCATGCAGATAGGCAAAACCCACCTGACGGACGAGGAATGTGATCGGAGCCTGCGGGACAACCTGTGCCTTTACTGCGGGCAGCTGGGACATATACGGGCCAACTGCCCCGTTCGGCCACCACGACCTTCACAGTACTGGGTGAGTGAACTTACCACTAACCACTCTATGACTCTGCCTGTGACAATACTGCATGACCAGAAAATGGAAACCATGGCCTTCATTGACTCTGGGGCTGAGGGGAACATTATTGATGAAGCTTAAGCGAAACTTCTTTGTCTCCCTCTGCTTCCATGTGGATCTGGTGTGGCCGTGGCAGCCCTAGATGGTCGTCCTCTGGGCGCTGGAGAAGTCCCCTTCGTCACCAAGGATCTGAAGCTTCTCATCGGCCCGCTTCACTCAGAAACTATCCGCTTGTTCACCATCCACTCACCCGACCATCCAATCATCTTAGGACTCCCCTGGCTCGAACTCCACGACCCGGTAATTTCCTGGACGGATCATCAGATTCGCAGGTGGTCACCCCGCTGCCACAACCACTGCTTGGCCACCATCCAGAGCCCTCCAGCCACGACCTCACCTGGCGATGAGGACCTGCAGGGCCTCCCCGAGGAATATATGGACCTAAAAGAGGCCTTCAGCAAGGAGCGAGCCACCCGCCTGCCTCCACACTGGCCTACCAACTGCGCCATCGAGCTACTTCCTGGAACTACACCACCCAAAGGCAGAGTCTTCCCGCTGTCGCAGTCAGACAGACAGACAGAATCCATGAAAGCCTACATCCAGGAGGAGCTCAAGAAGGGGTTCATTTGGCCTTCAACCTCCCCGTCCTCAGCCGGATTCTTCTTCGTCCAGAAAAAAAGATGGTAGCCTCCGGCCATGCATGCCTCCGGCCTTCCACTAGTACCCTCAGCCCTGGAGCAGCTCCGCCAAGCCCGCTACTTCAACAAACTGGACTTGTGGAGCGCATACAACCTCACCAGAATCAGGGAGGGGGACGAATGGAAGACTGCCTTCTCTATGACCACCGGGCACTACGAATATCAGGTGATGCCGTTCGGCCTTTCCAACAGTCCCTCCATCTTCCAGGCTCTGGTGAACGACATCTTCTGGACCGAACTCAACTGCTACGTCATTGTGTACATTGACAACATACTTATTTACTCAGAGACTTACCAAAGCCATGTTCGTCATGTCCGAACAGTCCTGCAATGCCTCATCCAGCATCAGCTGTATGCAAAAGCATCCAAGTGTGAATTCCACCAGACCAAGGTCTCATTTCTGGGGTACGACATCAGCCACGAGGGGGTCGCCATGGAGGAGGGCAAAGTCTCGGCTGTCCTAAACTGGCCCCGACCACTTACCATCAAGGACTTACAAAGATTTCTGGGGTTTGCCAACTTCTACCGGCGCTTCATAAGAAATTTTAGTCACGTTGCCGCTCCATTCACCACCATGACCAAGAAAGGACCCACTATCGTCCACTTGAGCTCCGCCAGTGAGCAGGCTTTCGCCGACCTCAAGGCCTGATTCACCTCCGCACCGATCCTCCGGCACCTTGACCCAGAGAAAGAATTCACCATCGAGGTTGATGCTTCAAGCACAGGCATTGGGGCAGTGCTCTCTCAGAGGCATGGGGAACCGGCGAAGCTGCACCTGTGCGCCTTTTACTCACGTAAACTGACCCAGGCTGAGTGGAACTATGACGTGAGCGATCATGAGCTCCTCGCCATGAAGGCCGCATTGGAAGAGTGGCGTCACTGGCTCGAAGGTTGTAAACAGTCCTTCCTGGTACTCACCGACCATCGGAACCTTGAGTACATCCACACGGCCAAGCAACTCATGCCAGGCTCGGTGGGCACTCTTCTTCACCTGCTTCTCCTTCCACATCACTTATCGACCCGACTCCAAGAATGGGAAAGCCGATGCCCTGTCCCGGCAGTTCGGCCTCAACACAAACCTCCCAGAGTTCATCATACCACCTCCAAGAATTGTGGCTCACCATTTGCTGGGACATTCAGGCCGAAATCGCTGATGCCTACCTCACTGACCCACCGCCACCAGAATGTCCAGAGGACCGTGAGTTCGTACCCGAGCCCCTACGGCAAAGACTCCTCCACCTTATCCACTACTCCCCCAGCTCAGGGCATCTGGGCATCATAGCCACCACAGAACTGGCCTCCAACCACTACTGGTGGCCTACCTTGTTGGCTGACGTTATCCAGTTCGTTCACCACTGCACTGTCTGCAACATCACCAAGACCTCCCACCAGAAGCCTGCCGGCCTCCTGCACCTCTTACCCATTCCTCAAAGGCCCTGGTCGCACCTAGCCATGGATTTCATTACGGACTTACCAGCCTCACACGGCTATACCACCATACACACCATAGTGGACAGCTTCTCGAAGGCCTGCTGCCTGGTGAGGCCTGGGAGACCGCCCAAGTGATAATGGACCAGGTGTTCAGATTCTACGGGATCCCCGAGGACATTGTCTCCGACCGAGGCCCCCAATTCACCTCCCGTCTTTGGCAGTCATTCTGTGTGCAGATGAACATCAAAGTCAGCCTTACCTCAGGTTACCACCCTCAGTCGAACAGCCAAGCTGAGAGACTCAACCAGGAGCTCACCCGCTTCCTCAGAGCCTACTGCCACGCCAACCAACAAGACTGGAGCCAATACCTGCTGTGGGCCGAATACGCCTAAACTTCTCTCCGAAAACCTGCCACCGGGATGACGCCCTTCAAGTGCGTTCTAGGCTTCCAACCACCCATGTTCCCCTGGTCCGGCAAGACCACCAACCTACCTGCCCTGGACCACTGGTTCTAGCGGAGTGAAGACACTTGGAACCAGGCCCACGTCCACCTCCAGAGGGCCGTCCGCCGACTCACCGAACACTCCAATCGTCATCGCCGACCCAACCCGGCCTACGAACCTGGACAAATCAGGGACATCCTAGACCCCTCGCTGACTGCCACCTTCCACCAAGCACATCCAGAAAAACCTGCCCCGAGACCCCGTGGAAGACCCCGACCCCCTCGCTTCAGGAGCCGCTCACCGCTTCAGGGGTGGCTCTGTGACGGAGTGGTGCTCTGTGGCTCCGTCCGACCGCCATCAGCAGGAACCTTTCCCTGAATATTAGTTCCTACCTGGACCAGTTTTGCCCACGTACCCCAAAAGCTTTCGCACTGTGTACGCGCGCTTTTCACCCTTTAGTTTAGCAAAGTTTTGTTTCGGCATCTCTGAGCGTCTATCTTGTGATTTTCTGGTGGTTTCTGGTATTACTATTAAACTAATATTACTTTTAAAAAAACCTTAATATTTAATGAACAAAAATGCTCCAAGCGTTTTTCTAAATTAACTCAATAAAAACCTTAACCTAAATATTATTATTTTGCCATTACACAAAAATCTGAACTATTTTAATAGCTGAAACTGTATAAGCCGTTTTGGTAGAAGGACCACTGTCCAGTGCGAGCCAGGCGGAGCTATTAGCCTCGGACCTGGAGGACACAGAGGCTGAAATAACTTCCACTGTTGGGCCAGTAGCCTAGCCATACTTCTGTAAAACCTGCCCTAAATATGTCTTGACTTGAGTGAGTCACACATACAAGGTTACGCCAGCGAGAGAGAGATGAATTAAATAAATCGCTCTATACATACTGTATATATTAGAAGCTGTCCTTTAGTTTTCATTTACAAACTTGGACGCCAATAACGGACCACAAACAAAAAATAGAGCTGACTTGCATCTGTTTTTATACATTAATGTGGTGTCTTGCTGTTTTTTGAACAATTACATTTTTGGCTAAGAGTGTGTTGTAACGCAACCATTACTGAACATGTACCAAATAAAATAATACTGAAACTTGATTCGTAATGCCTTACACTACTGCGTTACAGCAAAAAGTTATATATTACTGTAATATATAACTTTTGTAACGAGTTACTTCCAACACTGTTCATGACTACATTAGGGCTGACAATACGTATGGTAACATGGCAACTACGCAAGACTATGCAGTGGGAATATGTAAAGGGAACAGACACTCCGAGGGGGACTGCTACAGCGGCATAACAGTTTGCTCTATTCATGCCAATCGGCACGAAGATACACATCACTGCAATCGATGAGGTTATGTCTGAAACAGGAAAACAATCAATGAATGCCGTAAGCAAAACAGCAGCGACATCACCAACAGCATCTTTCACAAGGAATCAGAGTAGAGATGATTTTCCTGTTTCCGTGTCAGGTGGAATGAAGCCCATAGAATGCTATATGACTACTCTCACGTGCACCATGGCCAAAATATGCCGGCGTATTACCCACGCACTCGCTTGTTACTATCACTTTAGACCAAACTCCGCCACAACTTTAACACAATACAGACCCCGCCCTTATCGAACTGCATAGAACAGGGAAGCAAAAGGAGCACGCCAAACAAACGGGATGCCAGGAAAAGGAATGCCCAAGACAAACTGGACGCCACGTACCCATCAAAATAAAAGCCCTTAAATAGTCAGACTGCTGACACTGGTCTGTCAAAAATCACACACACCCAAGCCAAAATGCTCACCTTGCCACACATATAAGAGTTCTTCGATTAGTAGTAAGGTTGGTTATAGGTTGTTGTGAACCTCGAGCTTATGGGGGCCCGTGGCCACTGCTTGTGCATAGGGCTCAGAATTTGGTGCTATGCCTCTGCGTCCGCGTGTCCACCAAAAGGGTTCGAGACTCGAGTCGAGAATGGAGTAGAAGTGCCCAGGAGCAGAAAGGCAAAACTATCCTGTTTAGGACTTCAAGTGCAGGTCAGTTATATCTGTAAATAGATTAATGTAGTTTTGTATTCACTTACTTAGTTAAGTTTGCTGGTAAACTACAAGCAAAGTTCAGTTAAGACTGAATTACTGAAGAAATACCAAAAGGACATAAAAGTAGAAATAGCAGACAAATATTCACATCATTTTATAACAGGTTTAGATGGAGCTAAAGCAGACAACAACAACAAATTAATTTAGTTTTAATAAAACCAAAAATCAGGGTTATATGAAATGAAGAACCATATTTGTCTACTCCATGTTTAACATCTGAAGAACATTTCTGTTTCACAAAAGGTTCTTTGCGACTAAAGAAGGTTCTTCAGAGTATAAAAGGTAAGAAAAAGGATAATTCTTCACAAAAACCTTAGACTGAATGGTTCTTTGTGTAAACAAAATGGTTCTTTTGTGGCATCACTGTAAAGAACCTTTTATATGTTGTATATCATGTTCATCTGTTTTTTATTTATTTTTTTGTGATGTTGTTTTTCTTTATTTACAGAACACAAATGATCTCATCAAAAAAAGCACCTTAATTAAAGCTGGAAATCCTGCTCGATACCGTCTGCAAACAAGTACAGACAATTTAAATCAATCTGAAACATACAGAAAAATCACATATGGTGGAAGAAACAAAAACAAACCCCATAAAACCATTCTGATGGTGGGAGAAACAGGAACAGGAAAAACAACCCTGATCAATGCAATGATCAACTACATGTTGGGTGTAAAGATTGAAGACAAGGTTTGGTTTGAGATCACAGATGATCAGAGCAACCGAACACAACATCACGCTCAGACCACCAGCGTCACTGTTTATGGGTTTTATCCACAACAGAGTCCAATCCATTTAACAATCATCGACACTCCAGGATATGGAAACACTGATGGAATTGATCTGGATAAACAGATCAGCAAGAGTTTGCTTAGTTTAAGTAAATCTGAAGAGATTCATGAAATACATGCAGTGTGTCTGGTGATTAAAGCAACACAGCGGCGTCTCTCTGACAGACAAAAATACATATTTGATGCTGTTCAGTCTTTATTTGGGAAAGATATTGCTGAAAACATTGTCTTGCTCTTCACACACTCATATGGCATGCCTCCTAAAAATACCCTGAAGGCTGTAAAAGAGGCTGAAATCAAAAGTGCAGTAAATGACAAGAATCAGCCTGTGTATTTCCTGTTTAACAACTCTCAGTCAGAACCTGCTGATGAAGAATATAGATGTATGCACGAACTCACATGGACTCTCAGTTTTTATGGAATAAAAAAATTATTTGAGCTTCTTAACACGAAACTACCAAAATCCTTGAAGATGACTCAAGATGTTTTACAGAAACGGGAACAGTTGGAGGCAAATATCTCCAGTTTAAAACCACGTGTTAAAATGATGGTACTGAAGCAAAATGAGCTGTAACAACATCAAGAAACTCTGGAGAAGAACAAGGAATATATAAAAGAAAACAAGAACTTTGAGTATGAAGTTGATGTTCCCTACAAAGAGAAGGTTGACATTGATCCTTCTAAAACCAGCATGGCGATGTGCTGCACTGTCTGTGAGGATTACCCAGGATGCTGGTGGGCCAGTAATCTCTCATGGTGTGAAGTGATGGACAAACAGGGTAACAGTGTGCACTAATAAATGCAGCTACAAAGAACATGTTAAACAACCAAAAATATATAAAACAACGACAAGGAAAGAAATAAGAATGTCTGAAGATCTGAAGAAGAAATATGAAGATCTGAAAAAAAAAAAAACATGATTATGTGTTTCTTGTCGAGAAGCTGCAAAAGAACTCAAAGAATTAAAGAAAAATGAAATAGGGCTGCTGAATTAAGCTTTTCAGTGTGTGGAAACTCTGGAGAAGATCGCACTCAATGCTGATTCTACAAACACACTTCAACACATTGATTTTCTGATTGAGAAGCTGAAAGAAAACCATGAGACTGAAAAGGCCAAAACTCTGGAAGACATCAAGAAGAGGGCAGAAAAACAAAAACAAGAAGCACTGGATTACACTAAATCTTTTTTAAAATAAATTCAATTCATCGGGCCGTCAAAATATACAAAACTCCTGAAGGATCCTGAAAACGTTTCTGTTTCTTTCAAAATCATGTTCTTTGTGTATCAGTGATTGAAATTAGTGTTTCATTAATGGATTTGTTTTTATAATCACGCTTGCACTTTTCTTATTTGTAAGTTGCTTTATATAAACAGCATCTTCTGAAAAAAATTAAAAATAAAAAATAAACCACTGAACATTTGTTCGCTCCATGTGGGCGGGAGTGATCTAGACTCTGCTGTTCAGTGTCTGTGTGATTTTTGGGTCTCGTGGATGTACTGCTTATATATTCTTCAAAATTATACTAAAATATTGCAAACTAGAATGTGCAGATATAAAATGCTTTCACTTGTATTTTACTTACATAAATTCATTAATGGTGCCAAATCTTGATCAACAGTAAAAATTATAAATTTGACCTTCTCAACAGGGAAAACCACAAACAATCAAGAATGCATGATTATATGGTGTCATGGAAATGGAATCTAAAAATGTGGTTATAATGGCAGTCAATGGGCCAAAAACGGCCACAAACAGTAAATTAGGGAGAAAAAAATGTAAGTCTGATGCTGCAAAAAAAACTAACAACGCAAGAAAGTCAATGTTGTTAGAAATCTTTCACATGTTCAAGACTGTGATAAAGGTAAAAAAAAAAAGAAATCCAGTCCACAATTACCTTATATATAAAAAAAAAAAAAATTCTGTGCTGACGGCCTGCACCCCAGCAGAGTCGGAGCAGAACTGCTGTCGGACAACATCTCCCGAACACTACGCTCCATCTGACTTGTAAGTACATTCTCAAATGATTGATACGATGGCTTTTGTTTTGAACGCTTAGACGATAGTTCTTGCACTGTCCTGTGTATAAAGACTGTGTCTGTTCCCCGAATAGTGAGGTCAAAACATAAATTTAATGCAGGATCTAGAAAAAATCTGA
>JAUYWG010000013.1:1098869-1117109 GCA_034779775.1 Enteromius afrohamiltoni
GACAGATAGACAGATAGATAGATAGATAGATAGATAGATAGATAGATAGATAGATAGATAGATAGATAGATAGATTGATTGATAGATAGATTGATAGATAGATATATAGACAGACAGACAGATAAGCACTTTGTTAATTTGTAGTTAATCAAGAGGGGGAAAACCAAAGCTTCTTGACTCCCGAATCCTTGCTTTGAATCTACGTTCTTTTTCATGCGTACGCGTTCGCCATTCACGACCCCCCTTACGTCACGACGTGGCCGTAGTTGCCTCAGCAACCGCGCCAGCTTCACCGCTAATGCGCCACAACATTCCCTCAAGGGCTGCTGCTCATCCATCTACCAGACAAATGTCCCCGATTATGTGTTTAACATCGAACACAAAGCGTGTTCTTCAACCGTCTGTGCTCCGCGTAACAAGCGCTTATGTTTTTTTGCAGAAGTAAATTCACTTCATCTGTGAGGAACGGTGGTTAGCTTAGCCTAGCGTGCTAATCCTTCAGCAGAACTGGTCAAACTGTCACAATCAGTCCGGAATTCATTTCACTACACCGTGAGATCTTGTTTTCTTTTCATGTATTGTCGTCATTATGTATTTACGGCGTTATATTTGTTTGCGGCATAACGTATTAGTCAAAAATGCTCATGTGCTCAACATGTTTGTGTACGTTAACTTATTAGAATGCAAGTTATTAATCTTGGGCTCAAATTCATCTGTCAGCTCTCAAAGTTAAACTGGAAAAAAGAAATGCTCCAAAAGCACAAATGCACGCTGCAGAAATCTTTGAAATCCTTCTCTCTTTTGCTGTTTATAAAACTAAAAATGAAAATGTTAACGTTACCAGGCCTATATTGACAGGCGTCTGTCAGCCATATCATATTCAGTAAAATGAATTATTTAATTTTATATGTTTTAATGCTAGCACAGCTTTATTATAAAGATGTATCGTTTTTATTGGGAGAAAATGTGGAGGCTGACTGTGAGTGCAGTTTTGTATGTCCTTGGTTGGGATTTCTGTAGCTGATTTATGTGATTTGTAAACAGGAGAAAGATGCCGCCTGGGACTGATGATCCTCGTAAACTCTTCATCCTCACCACGGCGGGAAACTACTTCAGTCTGGACACACCAGCGCCTCTGTCCACCTGCTGTCCTCTCGATAACTTCTTAGATGATGGCAATGAATTCCTGCTCACCGTCACCAGAAACGCAGATGAGCTGCAGTTCTCAAACAAGGTACTGAGAGTTACATACAGCTGTGATGTACCTCAATGATTTTTGCTTGTCAGCCACACAACAAATGAAAAATATTTGCAGAAACTTGCTAAGTGACATTGTCAGTATATATACATTTTGTCTTTTACTACTCCATTTAACAGGGTGCATGAACCAGTGTTATTTTTGTATTATTTAAATACTCATGCTATTTATTACTATTTTAAATCTATTTTATATTTTTACATATAATTTTGTATTTAATATTGTGATATATCTTTTTATTTATTATTTTTTTTTTTATTAAAAATGTATTTATAATTTTGTCATGTTATTTTGAAATTTTTTATTGCTTTTTAATACTTTTATTTAGCTTTAACTTATTTTTATTTCAGTTTTAGTACTTCATTAAAGTTTTTATATATCTCTATTTCATGTGTTTTTTATATGTTTTCTTACTATCATCAGGAGATTCATATTAATGTTTAATCAAAACAATTTTTCACTGTTTGTACGCTAGAAAGAATAATCCTTAAGCGTTTAAAAAATATATTTAAAATATATTTATATTTAAAAATTTTTATATTTTTTAATACATTATAAATAAATAAATAAATAAAAATTATGTGTATAACAATAAATGAAAACTAATTTCAAAGCATGCTTCATTGAGCATCTTTTTTGGAAAATAATCTTTATTTAAGTGCTTTGAACTGTTTCAGAGACACAATCTTTACGAAACATAATGGTTAAATAAAAGGTGCATTAAAATCACTACAGTATTACAGATAATAATAATAATTTTTATTGCAAAATGTTTATAATTTTCAATAAGTCTACAAATGTTCAGTATATCACTGCATTCAGCAGCCAAACATTCTCAGAAAAGGAGAATAAAACGCTGGAGTATGGCTCATCTTTTCTCTCTGTAGCTAGAGAACATGGACAGTGAAAGCAGGGTTCTGCTGTTCTTCAAGCCTCATCCGTGTGTGGTGTCCGAGGAGAACCTGCACCGATCCGTCCTGGTGTCCTCCATGCTGGATTCTCCCATCAGCACCCTGTACCAGGCTCTGAGACAGGTCTACGGCCCGGTTCTGCTGCAGGTCAGACACAGACACAGGTTCTCATGGATGTGAATTTGCTGTCGGGTTAGTAATGAATGTGTTCTGCAGGATGATAAATGGAGTCAATCGTTCGACTGGAAGCTTCAGTCTCTGCTCACAGATCTTGAGGTCGGGCTGGGCTCTGTGCTCAGACACTCGCACCCAAAGGATTCTGGGAAACGGGGTCATTCAGAGATGGATGTGTCGAGTGAGTTTTAAGATATCATGATGTGTATTTCAGCTTGTGTTTTAGTATATATTTCTACACAAACACGTTTTGTGTGCAGGTGTCATGACCCCTCTGGATGAGTTCAGCTTCTGGGCTGATGTCAGTCGCTCCGGACAGCAGAGCAGAGAGAGAGACAGAGCAGCACACTTCTCTGAACTCTTCACAACTATAGAGAAGGTACATAATCGTGAGCTTGTGAATGGTTTTTTAGGATTAATTATGTACTATTATAAATTTATTATCATTTTTAGTAGTTTTATGTGCATTTCTATTTAGCTAGCTTTAATTTCAGTTTTATTTCGGTTTGTTGCCAAGTTAATATGTTTAATTTTGAAGTCATTTTGTTATAAGCTATTATCATTTGTGTTATTTCTTTATTTTTTGTGTTCCTATTTAGCTGTAATGTATATATTTTTTAAGGTTTTAGTACTTTCAGTACTTCAGCTTAAACTTATTATAAAAGTATATTAAGTAATTACGTAATGTTAAGTAATTATTATGTGCTTTTGTCATTTGAATTATTATTTAATATTTCTGTTTAGGTTTAATTTATATTAGTGATTAGTGATTTAGTGACTTCAACTTATTTTATCACGGTATCCGTGATTTAAATTTTTAAGTGATTTTATGCCCTTTTGTTATTTAATTTATTTATTTTATTTTATTACGATTTATTTCACTTGAAAATTTTAGTTTAGTTTTAGTAAGTTCAGCAATTTTCATTTTAGTTAGTTGCCAAAATAAATTTTTAACAGTTTTAATAACATTTTAATAACAGTTTTTTAAATAATTATTATTAGTGCCTTTGTCATTTTTATGACTTTTTAATATTTCTATTTAGCTTAATATTTAATAGTTTTATTATTTGTTTTTAAATTTAGATTTTTTTAAGTTTATGTTCAGCTAATATTTATATTTTAATTCCTTTAATTACATTTAAATTATTTTGTTATTGTTTAGTTTAATAGTGTAATTATAATTTTTTAATATTTAGATAACAATAACAACACAGGTGTCCATAAGCTGGCTTTATTATGAGGAAAAGTGAAATATCAGAGATCAAGACCAAGATCAAGTATCCCTATAAGATATCCTCTTCTGAATTGTGTTTTTGTGCCAGGACTACAGTAATCTGGACAGCTTCAGTCTGGTGGAGGTACTGGACCTGATTGAGAGCACCCGTGAGACAGTAGATGACGTCTGGAAACAGAATGAGCACACCCCCTACCCAGAGACACGCATGATTCGACTCATGGATGTCATAGGTGCATACAACAGACACGGGGCCAGTTTTACTAAACAGGGAAAATTAGCACTACAGCGCAATTCCAAAACAGCGCTGATGGGTGTAGAAATTACTCCTGGTGATTTACTGACAACGCGCAAATTAAAGAACACAGATGCAGTAGCCTATTTCATTTCCATGATTGACCAAGCAATCTACCAAGTGCAGCTGAAATTAGCATAGGGAATCGGATATGTTCAGATTGACATAATGTGTTCTTCTGGCATTCCAAATAAATGAATGAATACCTGTTGAAAAAATCTCCCTTCTATAAAGTGCTCTCTCTCCTCTGCAGTGCCTTCTCTTAGCAACAGCAAATGCTCCTACAAATGTATATTAAATAAGGTCAGAAGCAAAAATACCTGTGTCCAGGCGTTCTTCACTGCGCATCTTTAAAAAATCTTTAATAAAAGTAGTATTGGTTTGTGATGATGCTTGACTTATTAATATATCCAATAATATCCAAGTACTAATGATACTCTTTATCTATATGCATTTACAGGCGGAGCTCTCGGCAGGTTTGTACAGAGAAAGTTGAGTGCCCTACGCTTGTGGGATGATCCATATTTCACAGTGAGGGAGGGGCTTAAAGGGGGCATAGCTGCCTGTGAGCAGTGGGCGGTGGCCTGTGAGCACCTGACCGGTCAGGTGTGGAAACGCTACTCACTTCATCTGTGGAGCGGAGAGAAGCACCGCCCACAGGGGCTGCAGAGCCTTGGCCAGCGATTGGAGGAGGTCAGACTGACGCCTGTCAATCATCTCATGCAGTTTGATCTAGTGCTTCGCCTCATGAGGTGTGTGTGTGTTTTAGGTGCTGCAGGTTCGATCGGAGTGTGAGAAACTGCAGCGGTTGTTATCTGGAGGGAAGCTGCAGGTTTCTGCAGCACGTGTGTATCAGCCTTTCACTGGACTCAACCCCATACACTACAACCCTTATACTGAGGTACACAAATGCACAGAATCTTCTCTATTATATTGAATCTTTGATATGTATCACTGTATATCTGATGTTCAGCCCTTATGGAGAGCTGCGGTGTCTCAGTTTGATCGACTCATCGCTCCAGCAGAACAGGAAGCAGCTGGAAAGCTCAAGACCTTCATAACAGATGCACAGGACAGTCCACAGCAGGTACACACACTCACACTAGTCTTGTTTATCCAGACATTTGACTTTTTGTCCTTATCACAGCTTATTCTAGCCAAGAGCTGCCCGCTTAGACAGGAAGAGACAATCTTGACATACATGATACAACAGAAATAGACAAAATAAACCAAAATTATAGACAAAACAGTAAGAGTAAACAAATGTGGTTCTTCTGCATTTTCTATTAATCAAAGAATCCTGTAGATTAATATAAATGACAGTTTCCACAGAAATATTGGGCAGCACAACTGTTTTCAACATTGATAATAATCAGAAATGTTTTTTGAGCAGCAAAATCAGCCTATTAATGATTTCTGATCACAGGAATAAATACGTTTCAGAATGAAAATGACTGTTTTTACTGTATTTTTAATCAAATACTTTATTCTTTCAAAAGCAATAATATCTTAATGACCCCAGACTTGTGAATGGTAGTGTATTAGTGGATACACATACATTTTCGGTTGTTTACCAACAGACCTGCAAACCTGTGCGTCTTGACTTTTATATGTTGCATAAATCTTCCAGTTAGATATAAGCAGGCCCCTTTGCAAAAGCTCTTTCAGTTTTGACGTGCAGCATGCGTCAGGCTGTCTGCAGATGAACTCTCAGACACACAGCTGTACACTGTTGTTGTCTTGTCTCTGTTTCAGCTGCTGCAGGTGTTTCAGAAACACAGAGATCTGATCAAACGACCCACCATCAGCAAAGAACTGCAACCCGAAAGAGAAACGCTCCTCACGCGACTGCTGGACTACAACAAGGGTCAGATGCACTGAGCAATACAATGCCTGTTCACTTCCTCGCTCACTGCTGTCTACATCCTAACTAAACTGATTTGAAATGCTCAAATATGTGAGATATAATTCAGAATGTCCGGATTCGGAAGAGTGCTTCATTCTAGCGGTGTTGTTGTTGTGCAGGACTGCAGGTGGATTTTGAAAGCCGATGTCACGGTGCTCCAGGAGAGAAAACTGGCCCTTTAGCAGGTCGAAACCTTCCTGAGGTCGTCAACAATATTGTGTGGGTCCGACAGCTGCTGCTTAAGGTGCAGACATACAGATGAACTTATATTTATTTACAGACAGCATTTAAAGAGCAGGTCAAATGGGTTTTTAAAAATATGATCTGTTTTGCAGTTTGTAACGTAGCTAAACAGTGTAAACAGTCTGCAGTTGTTAGGATATAAGGTTTATGGATTTTTAAATAATTGTGAAGGCATTTAAACCTGTTATAGGGAATTCCAGTACAATATTAGGACACTTTAAAAAACCATATGACCTGATTTTTAAACAAACCATTTGAAAGAATGCTGATAGTTGTGAAGTACTTGAGTTAGTCATTAGCTACAGCAGCTGTACGTGTGTGCAGGTGGAGGACTCTCTGAAGATGGCGGATACATTGCTCTCTGATCTGCCTGGATTTCGGCCGCTGGTCCGTTTCTGTGATGAGCTGCAGGAGCAGATGAGATCATATGAACAAGAGCAGTTCGAAGACTGGACCAGAGACCTGCTGTCAGGACTCTCCGATCCCAAATCTGGAATTAGGTTAACAACACACACCAAACATGTTGACATACTTGTAAGGGCACTTATAACATGTACTTTTTCTCTCTTCGTGCAGTTTTCAGAACAAGGCTGTTATTATTATTAACTAAAACCATTAAAAAAAATACTACTTTAAACATAAAAAAATTGCACATTTTTCTTAAAACATTTGATAAAAATCATCTGAAATAAAATAAAGTATAAATAACTTTATTTCAGCTTTCTGCCAAGACAACATTTATCACTTTAGTTTCATTTAAGAACTAAAATAACTAAAATTGGTTAAACTATAGCTAATAAATATATTAATAAATACTATATTGCCAATAAAAAAACTATTCAAATTGACAAAGACATATAGTAGAAATACTAAACTTTAAGTGGAAACACATGTGACTTGTATTCTAAAAAAATGTCTTTCATTGTAAGTAGTGAAAAAAGCGTGTCTTTGTTACTTTTTATTAAGTTTTCATTTACTGGGATGTATTGGTTGCAGTTTCTTCGTTAAGGTGTGTTGACAGGTGAGCATCCTCACCGATCTGTCCTGTACGTGTGTAGTTTGCAGGCCAGTAATCGTGTCATGGAGTTGGATCACATGGATGGTAAGCTGAAGATCCAGTACTCGGACAGGCTGGTGAGTTTACTCAGAGAGGTGCGGCAGCTCTCTGCTCTGGGCTTCACAATCCCCGCCAAGATACAGCAGGCCACAAACATCGCAGACAAGTTCTACCGACAGGCCATCATCCTCAAACAGGTACACACTCATACATGTGGGGGGAGTAAGTACCTAAAAGTAGCAGCTAGTAGCTAGACTACTAACAGAACTACATTTTTAAATATATTGACATTTTTATACAACCTTCTATTCTAGAGCGTTCTCTCTTTTAGGAACATTAGGAAGTTAGATTCATTTTTGTGAGTCAGTTTTGTACAGATCAATGATTTGAATCACTGATTCATAGGGCTTACTAATGACAAATTAACCAAATGCAAAATGTTTGTTTATATAATATATGTGTACCGTGTATATTTTATGAATTCATACACATTCAGTAAATATTTCGAAAATAATTATATTTATCACATATTTTTTTCATTCATGTGTTTGTGTTTATATAATTAAGTGTTGTCAAATGATTAATCACGATTCATCGCGTTCAAAATCAAAGTTTTTGTTTACATTATATATGTGTTTATATATATGTTTACTGTGTTTATTTGTGTGTACATGTGTTTTTAATAGGTGGCTCATTTCTACAACACCATCGATCAGCAGATGATCCCTTCTCAGCGACCCATGATGCTCGGCTGTGCTCTGGCATTTGAGCAGGTCATCAAGGTAACTCTTCTATCCCGCTGCTGTGAAACTGTATTTTACACAGATACGCTATTGTGAAACATTTGAGGTGGAAAAGATTAGACTAAGGTAGATAGAAAGACTGCAAATCAGTAACACCGTGAATTTTCTTTTCGATTCAGAATAACAGTAACACTTTTTTTTACAGCTACACCTATTAGCTACTTATTAGCATGCATGTTACTAGAATATAAGCCGTTTATTAGTGCTAATTAAGCATTATTTTACAGCCCTAAACGACACAACGACAAGTGTTACCTGTTCTAAAAGTGTTACTGTAGTTCTTCAGTGTCACATGATTCTTCAGAAAGCCCTCTAATATGCTGATTTTTTTGTCAAAATCGTGATTTTTATTTTTTGGAATTCTTTGATGTATAGAAATTTCAAAAGAACAGCATTTATTTGAAATAGAAATGTTTCACAACATTATAAGTGTCTTTACTATCATTTCTGAGAAATTTGACTGAAAAGTAATACTGATTTCTTAATAAAATAAAGGCACGCTCACTGTGTTTTGAATGCCATAGTATAATAAACTGGACATTACATCATCTGTTTGTTGTGTGATGTTTGTTTTGCAGCAGAATCCGCGGTCTCAGTCTCATGATGAGAGGGGAAAACTCCAGATCACTTGGGAGAATCCTAAAGAGCTGGAGCAGTACATCAGTAAACTGCAGAGCGCCGCAGAAAGACTCTCCACAGAGAATCGCAAACTCAGGAAGTGGCACTCTGACTTCACTGACAAGGTGATCTTCCTCTCTCCTCTTCCTCACGCCTTCAGCCTGACACCTTGTTCTGAGTGTCAAAACACAAATTCAGTTTACTGTGGAAGAGCCAATGTGTGTGTGTGTGTGTTTTATAGGTGGTGGGCCTGATGGGAGTGGATCTCCTACGCCAGCAACAGAGATGGAAAGATGGTCTTCAGGATCTCAGGACTGGATTTGCCACACTAGAGTCTCAGGTGATTATGATTCTTCTCTGCACAAATGCTGCCCCACACTGCAACCCCCCTGAGTTATTAGTAATAATAACAGTACATATAACAGAATACAGTAATGTTCCAAAGTTTAAATTCAAAAAAGATCTTTGGTTTTTAAAACAAATTCGGTAAAGACACAATAAACTAAACAAAGGTGACAGTAAAGACATTTATAATGTTAGAAATATTTTTATTTTGAGTAGCATATTTTTTCTTAAGCAGCAAATATAAAAAAAACAGATAGATAAATAGATTCTAATATATCTATCTATCTATCCATCCATCCATCCATCCATCCATTGTTCTATCTATCTATCCATCTATCCATCTATCGTTCTATCTATCTATCTATCCATCCATCCATCCATCCATCCATCTATCCATCTATCGTTCTATCTATCTATCCATCTATCCATCTATCCATCTATCGTTCTATCTATCTATCTATCTATCTATCTATTGTCTATCACGGTGGATTCCGGTTGTACTTGAATATTAGAACAAAAAGGGAATTTCAACATTTAAAGGTCATGAACTGAGCTAAAAAAAAAAAAGCAGTAGTAGTACTAGTAGTAGTTAAAAAAATAACAAACTCCTGTATGTATAAAATTTGAATATATATATATATAAATGTTATACATATTATTAATATATTTTAAAATACTTTATACAGATTTTATTTACTACAAATAAATTTACTACAACGGAACCTCATGTGCCTTCTTAGATGGCACTGTTTTGTCCTTGGGGTGTTTAAAAATGCTGTCTTGTAGTCAGTTCACCAGGTTTTGACACAGTCAGATTTTCTATCAGCATGCTTAAACATGTCTGTGTGTGTTCAGGGGTTTCGTGCAGGAGACATGAGGGCCTGGCGTCAGCACTGGAACCATCAGCTGTATAAAGCTCTGGAGCATCAGTATCAGGTGGGACTGGAGGCCCTCAACAAGAACCTGCCGGAGATTAACATCGACCTCATCTTCAAGTAAGATGTGTTTTAAAGGAAAAGTTCACTCAAAAGCCCACACAAACATCTACTCGCACTCATTGTTTTAATAAACTTCTGCATAATATCTTGTGTTTCTATAGACAAGGGCGGTTGCAGTTCCGTCCTGCATTCGAGGAGGTCAGAGCTAAGTACTACCGCGAGATGAAAAGGTTCATCTGCATCCCGAACCAGTTTAAGGGTGTGAGCGAGACGGGAGAGGAGCCCATATTCACCTGCATGATCGAACGCAACGCCTGCGGCTTCCTGACCATCTTCAGCAAAGCCGAAGACCTCTTCAATCGACTCACACACGTTCTGGACAAGTTTAAGGTACTGCAGGTTGTGTTCCAAAGCCTAGTGAGCTGCCTAAGTAGGTAACGTTACAGATGCACCTATGAAAAGGCTTTTCCTTTTGAGATGCTAGCTTTTGACCAAATATAACAATGAGTAGAGTAATGCTCAAAAGTTCTATCTATCTATCTATCTATCTATCTATCTATCTATCTATCTATCTATCTATCTATCTATCTATCTATCTATCTGTCTATCTATCTGTCTGTCTGTCTGTCTATCTATCTTCACGGTGGATTCCAGTTATATTAGAATATTAGAACACAAAGGGAATTTCGGCACGTAAAGGTCATGAACTGAGCTCATTGTACAGTGATATTCTAGAAAATACCGTAAACACCCACCCGCACACGTTTACATTTCATTAAAGACATTACCTCTGGCTTAAAACTGAGCCAGATGCCTACCTAGATGTGTTGAACGCTTTAATGTGCAAAAATGCAATTCACTATTTTTTTAAGATAAGTCCAGTGTAAGCCTCTATATTTTGCTAATGCATTTTCGTTCTTGAAATGCTGTCTAATTTTTATTGTGGTTTTCAAAGGGTTGTTCTTGTGCTGCTTTGATATGGTCACGGGGAATCCCGGCCCACTCTCACACAAACTCACTTCTGATTTCTGCCGCCCACACAGAGGGGAAACGAGCCAAATGCTTCCTCTTTAGCAGCGAGACTGGGAAAGCTGTGTCTCAGATCTGCGTATCTGTTCACAGCAGATGTCCCATCATTGGGCAGGTTCTGCTTTAATTAGCAGGGTAAAATTCTCTATATGCTGATGATGGTCTGTCATGATACTTTCATTAGCTCTAAGTCTCCGCAAGACAGAAAAGTTGCCTACTGTATGCGAAACACACCCTCGAGTTTCTAATGAGTGTGCACTTTCCATATCTGAAATGACAGCTCAGCGTTTTGCTCATTTCATCACTTCATGAGCAAGAGACCTAATAAAAGCTTTTGTAGCTTTTGTAGTTTATTTCAGTTTTGCTGGATTGGAGTTTTTTTAATGTGGGTAATAACAGAAGGGAAGCTTAGCATCCAAAATTTGCATCCAAGATTTCCAGCATGTGCCAAAATAACACATAATCAGCCCATAAACTATTCATATGTGTTCAGTATCTGTATGAATGGGTTTCTTCCACATTTTAACCTTTAAAAACTGGACTGGTTTTAGTGCTTCACAAATGTGATTTATTGAACTGAAGTATGACCTTAAGTGACCTTTAAATCAATCTTCGAAATGTTTGCATGTCAGCAGGATTTATGAACTGCTCAGGTCAAACAATATGCAAAAATTACAATGCAAGTTTTTAAATGTGTGTCCGATGGTTTTATGCTCTTTGGAGCAGTGTTATTGTGGCAAAACGACTAAACAGTTGTTTTTTAGTGATTTAAATAATATAATAAAATTAAATATTACATAAAAAGATTTTAAAAATAAGACATTTGCAGCTAACTAAACTAAAACAAGTATAGTTGTGTGCCAAATTTACTAAAACTAGAAAAAACAAAAGCACATAATTTGCACATAAGAACTTGAAAACACTAAAACTGAAAATATAAAAATAAAAGCTAATTAAAATATGAATTATATTAATAATACTATAATACTTTACACTTATCTGGGTTGTATTGCTTTTACTTCAGGTCATTCTGTTACATTGAGAAGCTTCTACCAATCAACAGGGTAATTGCAGTACAGTTAATTTGCAAAGCATAACCACAAAAGATATGGGAAGAATTTTCTGCTCCTTTTATAAGTTGAACAGCCTGCTTATTTAACTGATTATATTGTTTGTCATGTGACAAAAGCTATTTACATTAAGCATTTCTCTGATGTACTTCTCCTTGACATCCACAATAAACCTGTTAAGATTAAAGGATTTCTTTTTTAACGTAACACATAAGAAAATCCATAAGAGTTTACAATGTTATCCCTGTGTGTTTAGGACTGGGTGGTTTTGGGCCAGGTGGATGCGGATGTTCTGGTGGAGAAACACCTTCACAGTGTCCAGGACTGGGAGAGAAACTTCAAAGCTCTTAAAGCCAAAGGAAAAGAGGCAGAGCGGCTGCCCAGGTATCTGCCTGTGTGTGTGTGATTGTATTTGCTGTGTGTTTGAGAACTTGTGCTGCATTTACTGGTGTGTGTGTACGCGCAGCACAGAGAAGGTGGATTGCATCACGGTGAACTGTGAACCCGTCAGAGTGTCCGTTGATGATCTCATCCAGAGGCTGTTTGACGCTTTGCTGACGTCCCTAAGGAGATCCATCCAGGGTGAGATCGGATCTTTAATACACTGTACAGAGCTCGCTGTGTTTAAAGACAACATGCACATCCATTAGTTTTCTTACTGTCAACTAAAACTAAAACTTTTTTTTTTTGAAAATTGAAGTGAAGCTGAAATTATGTAAGATACAGCTAACAACTAAGTGAATTAAAAAAAAAAAAAAAAAAAAAAATATATATATATATATATATATTTATATATATATCAATTAAAGGAAATTGTGTAAAGTACTCAAATGACTAAAATTAAAACAAATAAAAATAAAGCGAACTATTAAGAAAATAAAAATTACAAAAGCACATAAGAAAACATACAAAAACTAAAAATAAATGCTACAAATAAATACAATGTTAAAAAGCAATATTTGTAAAAAATATTTCAATATATAATACAAGCAAAATTATTATTATTATTAAAAATGGAAAGTATAGAAAATAAAAAAACCAAAACAAATTACAAAGGTACATAGAATGATTAAAACTAAAAAAAAAAAATATATATATATATATATATATATATATATATCTAGAAGTACATAACATTGAATTAAAAAAAAAATTTAATATATTAGTAAATGTTATAGTAGTATGTAAGTAGTACTAAAATAACAGTGATCCTAATAGGCACATTCTGTGGTGTTCAGATGGTTTTACACTGACCTCTGCTGGTCGTATATGCACTGTGTGTGTTTACATATTTAAGAATGGCATCCTCTGTGTGTGTGTGTGTGTTCAGGACACATTCAGGTGATAGATTCTTTCGTGAGCGGTGCGATGGAGACCTTGTCTATGCGTCCCGAGAGCATTGATGAGATAGGAGAGGCCAACGCCAAACACAGCCAATTACAGACTCAGAAACCTGAGGTACATCATCACCTCTAACACCCTCTTTCAGTTGAATGGGAAATTTTCTTCTTTACGTAAACAAGTATCATGAAGCCAGACATTATGCACCAGCTTATTCTAGCTAAGAACTACCCACTTCCATCAACTGACAGCACGGCAGCAAATACAGAGAATTAGATTCTGCTAAAGATTATGTGTAAATGTTGAACTGATGTTGTTGTGATGTTTTGTGCAGATACTGCCTCAGTTCCAGCAGGTGGAGGAGAAGAACAGGCTGTTGCGCTCTGTGGCGGGTGGAGGATTGGACACCATCAGCTCCCTGAGAGCCAAATGGGACAAGTTTGAGCTCATGATGGAGAGTCATCAGCTCATGATTAAAGAGCAGGTGAAAACACACACTGTTTGTACAGTATTCTGATTTTCCACAATAACCAGAGGTATTTTTCAACTTTTATTAATATTTTATGTGTGCATCTTTACCTACAATATGTCAAAAATCATTTCACATTTTCTTTAAAGTGAAACCTGCTTAAAGTGCCCCTATTTTGCCATTTTAAAGGTGGCTAATATTGTTTTATGAGGATGTGTAACAGAGAAAGATACAAATTGCTGTCGACTCGTTTAGGCGAACGTGAATTTTAAAAAAGACAAAAGTGAATTACCAAAACCTTAAAATTTAAATGTAAGTGAGAAACTTGCAAATATATTTGTCTTTTTTTAAAATATTTTAAACAGCACTGTTTCATGTGTGGGTTTACCTACAAAATGTTATTAACCGGTTTTATCTTTAACTTTTTAACAAAAATTAGGTTAATTAAAATAAAATGAACATTAACAGAAATAAAATATTAATTTATTTCAGTTATTCATTTCAAGGCAAAATGTAATTTCAAATGTTTTCTGTAGTGGAAGTACTTCAAATACTAAAATTAAAAATGAATAAAAAAAGCAAGCACAAAATGGCTAAACTTTAAAATGAAAACAAAAATAAATGGAAATACTTATAATTACTCTTCTTTAATAGTTTAATTTGTATGGAAATAAGACATTTAAAAAAACAACAACAATAAAAATGAACAACAAAACTACTTTGAATTAAAATGTAAAATATTAAAAAAACAGTCCTGAACAAGCAGTCACTAAATAGACTACACCCAAAAATACAACAGACTGATCTGTCGAAGCTTTGTTAGTTGCCCGGCATGTTTGTGAAACACACACACACACACACACACACATCTCCCGTGTGTCTCTCAGGTGGAGGTGATGAAGGGGAACGTGGAGTCTAGGGTACAGGTTTACCAGCAGGACCTGCAGAAGTTCAGAGCTCGCTGGGACCAGCTCAAACCCGGGCATGACATCATCGAGTCAGGTGACCACGAGACTCTGCAGCGCTGCGTCCAGAACATCCGCGACAGACGAGCTGAGTTCGACGAGCTGGAGAACACACGCAGAAAACTCATGTGTGTGACCTGACTCTTGTACTCGCGTGCAGAGAAACACCTGTGACATCACTCCAGTAAACATGTTTTTCATGTGTCTCAGGGAGGACTGCGAACACTTCTGCCTGAGCCCTCCTGATGTGTCTCTGGCGACTGACATGCTGCAGGATCTGCAGGAGAGCTCAGAGACGTGGGAGCTTTACGAGGAGTTCCAGCTTGGACTGGATGAGAACGCAGAGCAGGACTGGATCTCTTTCAGGTCACACTGAGAACATTTCATTAGATAAACTATTGTCAGATATACAGAAGCCCAAAGCTTCTCTCTATGACCCATCAAAACAATTTATCATGAAGAAATATGACAGAAATACATATACTTATATTACTGTTGTACAGTGAAATGTACTTCTGAAAGTACAAGTGAGTAATAAGAGTAATACATGTTATTAAATCAATTTTAATAACAATCTTAAATAATAAAAATGATAAAATAATCAAAAATAAAATATAAAAAATATTACATAACACTTTATTTTAGGGTCTCTTCATTAGTTGCTTATTATCATGCATATTACTATACTTGTGGATCACCTAACTATTAATACGCAGCAAAATAGGAAGAAATAGTTCAAAGTAAATATGTTCCCTGTTCTAAAGTCTTAACAAATTCTTTATTTTGTAATATCACACAAAATGTTCACTGTTTTAATTTTAACATTAAATCTGTAATATGCAGCATTTTGTTTGCCAAAAAATAAAAAGAATTGTTACTTTTGATTACATTGTAAAAGATTAATCATATATTTTTTTACAATTGGATTACCGTTGTTTGTGATAGTACATTTGTATTAAACTCTAAAGAATGAAATGAACTTTCTTTACAAAAAAAAGAAGAAGAAAAAACTATTATTATAAAAATTGCAATAAATTATTAAATTGTTAAAGTTGTATGAATTCAGTTGATTAGACATGCTTTGATTAAAATCTAAAGCGAGAAATTTAAACGGATAACAGAGTTTTGAAAAAGTAAAACAGATTTTTTAATAATAATAAAAACAATTATATATATATATAAATATAGAGCCTAAATTTAATTTTAATTTACATTTTTAATAAATAGTTATTAAATAAAATTAATTAGACTAGAATACTAAAACGTTACTAAACTTTTTACTAAAAGCAAAAACAAGATTTGGGAAAGACCAACACACGTCTGGGACATCAGACACATCAGGAGGAATTTTCTATGTTTGTAGAGTTTTTGTGTCTGAAACAAGCTCAGGACTGAGACACTCTGTGTGTTTTCCCTGCAGGAGTAAGACTCACGTGTTCGAGGAGTTTCTGTTCGTGTGGCACGAGCGTCTGAGGAAGCTGGAGAAGCACAGCAGCATGTCTGTCAAACTGCAGAAGGAAGTGGACAGATACAAGGTCTGACGGCTGGATTTTTCCTGATATTCACTAGTATTCTGTGGAAATTCTGTTGCATGTGTGGATGGGTCACAATCGGGTCATTTCAAACCAGTGCTGCTACTAACTTAACCAGGCATGCTTTTTTCAGTGTCCTGACAGGACATTGGATTTTTTCCAACTACAGTCAGTAGCTACTTAATTATTTAATTTCCCTCTCAAGTAATCAGAATTAGTTTAGTGAATTCATCTGGATGGTTCATTTGAATGAACTGGTTCATTGGAGTCATCACTCAAGAGCAGAGTGTTTCTCAGAGGTCACATTGTGCTAAAAAATAAACCTTTAGTCTGAACTGCAGTTTATAAAGATGTTTAAAATTCATCTAATTGAGCCAAATTAACATATATTTGTTTTCACGAAATTTGGCGTGCTGTCCGGGGAGCGAGCCGGGAGCTCGGCGGACCCCGAGCCCTGCTGAATAGTAGCCGTAGCGAGGGCAGAGCTCGGAGCGAGGCTCGGTCCCATTCGCCCCCCTTGAAGGTGCGAAGGAAAAGGCGGAGAAGGGGAGGAAGGTGGGATCATGCGTAACTAGATACTGAGAGGAGTGAGACGATTGTATTCATGCCGAGGCGGATAAATGAAATTAGAGATAATTAATAGGCTAGTGGGCGATAATACTAATGAGCGTCGATGGGTACCGGCTGTGCTGACACTCAGCGTGCTCTTCCCTAAACTATGTTAAAACATCCCTTAGCTTTGTTTAGTTCAATGTGGTATTTAACGTATTATTTATACTTATTATAAAAATAACCCAAATTGAGATCCTCGTTATGTGCCAGGTAAGTTCTCCGATTTTGTAAAATTTTATAATCTGACTATAAATCAAATTATATTTGGATATTTAATTAATATCAATAGTGTAATTGATAATTTTACAAATAAATAAATTGGCTTGTTTAGGACAATTTTGCTGTGTAGTTTGATTCATATCTATGTTGATAATTGGTTTCTTTTGCTTTAAAATATATAATATTATCTACAAAATATAAAAAATATACAATTTATATTTACATCATTTACATTTTTAGAAGCAATTTAAATAACTTAAAAAGCTCAAATAAAAAAGCCTCTACCTGATGATTTGATTTATGATTATTGTTTGGTTATTGCTACTTCTTTAGTTGTAAATACTGGCAGCTGGGCATAAGACAGGTGTGTTAAGGACGAAGCTGTGTGTTTTAGGCTGTTGTTCCAGTGCTGAAGTACGTGCGAGGTGAGCACCTCTCTCTGGAACACTGGCTGGATCTGTTCCGGCTCATCTCACTGCCCAGAGGAACCACGCTAGAGAGACTGCAGTTCAGAGACCTGCTGCGAGCGGCTGACAACATCATCGACAAAGCCCTGGAGCTCAAGGTACACATACACACTCGTCAGGTCAGGTCAGGTTATTTAGTAATTTGTGGAGTTTTGTATTGCCTTATTCAGTTCAATTCATTCGTTACCATGTCAAGTTTTTGTACTTATAACAGACGTAACCACATTGCAAAAATATGATTTTCTTAATTAGTGTTTTTGTCTAGTTTTTCATTGAAAATATAAAAAAAAGTCTTAAGTTAAGACACAAGCAAAATTACTAATCTACTATTTAATATACAAAAATACAAAAAAAAAGTGAGCTTAATCTTGAAAGCATAAAATCACTTAATTTAGATTTTTGTTTTCTTCCTAAAAGTTTTTTTTTTCATTCATGATTCATTTAATATATTAGTAGTTTAAATAATTAATATGACATTTCTGTTATTGTTATGGTTTATTTTAGATTTTAAAATTAGTTTTTACTATAAACAAGGGATTTTTTTAATAAATCACAATAATAAATATAATAATAATGCAATGTATATTTATAGGTATATTAATTAAATATATTGAGTAATAATATATTCTATTAAATTGAATATAGGCTTCACATCCAAAAACGTTATTTTTCTTTTATGATTTATTTAATACATAAGTAATTTAAATAATTAATACAAAATAAAATATGTAGGTAGAGATATTTTAATAAAAAA